>JAODPA010068881.1:0-23395 GCA_025585075.1 Nepenthes mirabilis | reverse complement strand
GACTTGGTATAATAAAATAAATTTAACTTATAATTTTATAATTCATTTTGGATTTTTTATATAAATTTTGAAAAATATATATATATTTTTTTTTATTGGGTTACTGCCGCTTTAGACAGTACCAGGTACCGCCCTAAACCCGTCCAGTAGTGGGACCATTTTTTGGTCCCATTAAATGGCAATACCAGTATTTTCTCATGGTACCTACCTATTTGTAACGCCTCCACGCAGACAGATAAAATGGCAATGCAGGGAAAGTGAGAGTGAAAAGAAAAGGAGGTCTTGGCAAACCATGGGGTCCATTGGTGAGATTGTTCAACTATAACAAAGCCCCATCACCGCCATCCATCTCTACAATCATTGCTCGGGCACCGTGATATCCTTTTGCCATCACTAATGAAGTTTCTGGTGCTCCCGCCGTGCTACCACCTAAAATAATGAGACTCGTTGGGTTGGAGTGCCGTTGTTTTCTTGCCATTAAGTTAAAAGAAAAAGTTAGGGACTGGTTGAAATGTGTTTAGACCATTATGTGGTTTGTCCGTGTTTTGTTTTTGTTTTTGTTTTTTTTTTTCCGACATTCATTTTCCACCTCTGCAGCTGAAATTTGACCCAGAAAGACAGAGCATGCCAAATCTAGTTTGCACAGGTCCAATAATTCGTGACGCATTCGTTCACCCATTCAAATCAAAGACGGCATACCTCAGCTTTCAAATTATACATTATCTGGTTATTCATACACCATACTCAAAAACTTGGTGAAAATTACAGCTGCTTAATTTGGGTTAAGGCATTCGTCTCACCAAAGGCTACCACTACTCATTGATCATCATGCCTTCCGCATATTTATATTCTGATAAGTAATTAGTAGTATACTTCTCAATACAAATCACCCTTTTTCGTTCTTTTTCTCTTCCAATGCTTGTCGGTACAAAGATAAAAGAGAAGTCTCGGCAGCTTTCTGCACATACCTTTGACTGGCTCCAACTTGGCTACTTTGTTCCTGGTCCATTTGAAACAGAGCTTGAGCGGCTTCTGAAACTCTCAAACGGAGAAGGTGAGCAACTCATTACATCCTGCAGAAATGAACTTTTGTTATGCTGGCAAACAATCTTAAATGGAACTCTTTTTCCCTCTGCCATGATTGCAATCATATGCTCCATTTACTCCTTTCATATTGGAATGTGCTCAAGGTTGATTCACTTTCTCTATACATGACATCACTTACGAGAAAATATAACCAGTTTAAATGAAGGCCTTTTGTTCTAGAAAATACAGATAATCGCGCTCCTTAAGTAATGCCAAACAAAACTTGATAACTGATGCATCGTTATCTCCTCACATGAAACTCAATGTATGTGCTATGACATTAAATTTCTGTAGCATGCTGCATCTCAGCCATACACAGTTGTTGAAAATTAAAGCAAGCCTCTTTGATACGGCACTCCCTCCGCAAGAACAAAAAGCTTCACTACATGCATCCTCCATAGGCAGAGGTGTGTGAGGCACAATCCCGTCCTTTTTACTTTTTTTTTTGGGTCAAACTGGACAGCACCAAATGAGTTGCTCATGAATCAGTTTATTGTACTGTGAATAAATATAATAGACACGACTTCTATATACAAAGTATCATAAGTCAGGAACAGAGTTGCAGCCCTTTTAATCTTTTGAATATGCTCTACAATGTCACTGCCCCCGCAAAATGCTTCGGAAACATATGTAGGAAACATAGAGGAAAAGCAGCTTATGCTGACGTTTGGGTAAGTTTCCAGAAAATAGCAATCAAACAGGTCCATTATCTGAGCCAAACAAGACACAGCCACAAACTAACGTTTGGTCTGGTTCCATAAACTTCGGCATCACTTTCACTCACACTTGATTTCACTAGCTTCTTTTTTAAGGACATCACATAAAGGCCATTACAAGTAGGCAAACGTTATTTCCAAAGCAACTTTTCTAAAGGGCCCAAGCTATTAGAGGCATGTGGGTTCAGACTTGGGACACAAACAGCTCTGGCTGGCCCTAAAGAATGTTGCCTGGGAAATAAAATTGGCCTTTCAAGCCAGCATTCAGCTAATAAAAATGAGTTATCAGGTCAGTAGAAACAGTACATACTTGACGCATGGAAAGTTGGCTAGGAGTGGTATGACAAATGCCCTCATTAGCATTAAACCTTCGGGCATCCATGCTTTCTTCAGCAAGTGCTCTCAGCCTGTTAAGCTCTGGCAACAAAACCATGGCAAGATCAGGCCTATCTCTCCGTCTCAACTCTACACATTTGAGTGCCATCTTTGCAAAGCTCAGTGCCTCTTCAACTGGCCAATCAGGCACAGCTGGATCCAGCATATCTTTGAAGGTGCCCTTTTCAATGGCACGCTCCATATGGTGAGTCAACCCCATTGGCGGCTTGGCTGTTATTATTTGTAATAGCATTACCCCCAAAGAGTAGACATCTGATTTTACCCCAAGCAAGCCTGTTTGCTGATACTCTGGATCAATGTAGCAGAAAGTACCGGCAGTGGATGTCATCCGGCATTGTGTTATGCTGTCGGCAATTGAGGGTGGGACAAGCCTGGCTAAGCCCACATCACTTATCTTGCTGACCAAGTTTCGGTCGAGCAGGATATTGCCAGGTTTCAAGTCACGGTGCACTATGGGCTCTGGTTTGGTCTGATGAAGAAATAGCAGTCCAGTGGCAATTTCAGCTGCAATTCGAAACCTGTGCTGCCACGGGAGTGGTGGGGTGTCCCCACGGCAAAAGAGACGGTCATCTAAGCTCCCGTTCTGCATGTATTCATAGACTAGACAACCATACTCTGGGCAGGCTCCCAGTAGAAGAACCATATTAGGATGCCGAATGCAACTTAGCACTTCAACCTGAAATTGTCATGAAACAGAAGAATTAATGGAGAGATTCATAAAGCACGGACACTAACACGGGATACGGACACGACACGACACCGACACGTCGATACGCTATTTTTTATAAATCAAGAACACAACACATTGGAGACATGTAAACTAAAATAATAATTTAATTTTTTTTAATTGATGAATACTTCTATTTCATGATAAATATGAAATAAAAGTACATATTTTTTAAATCTTATACAAAAAAAAATCATAAAAAAAAANTTTATAATATTTTAATATAAATTTATCAAATATCTATAAAATTATTTAACATATCTAAAACGTGTCCGAAACGTGTCTAATGCATCCGGAACGTATCCAAACGTGTCAGGACGTGTCCAGGGCGTGTCCGGTATATGTTGGGACGTGTCCGAAAAAAAAATTAGACATGTGTCGGACATGTGTCCACGAAGTGTCGGTGTCCAATAGGTGTCGGACACCGACACGTTAAGGCCGGGAGAGTGTCCCTACTTCAAAGGGTGTAACCCTAAGTACAGCAATTGCACAGCTTTTCAATAGAATCTTATGAAATCAAGTGCCCCACCCTTCCCAAAACAACCAAGAACTTGAAGATAAGAACATATATATATATAAACAACAGATTTCAGCACACACCAAAAGGACATCAATCCTGTTCACATTTTTTTTTAATCAGTAAAACCTGTTCACAGTTCATATGGCATTCAAACATTCTAAGTTCCCTCTAATTTCCTTCCAAACTTCATGAACTTTACCTGAAATCAGTATTGCTCTTATAATCCTTCTGACTTTTCACTTCTGTATCTTCAAAAAGATTCACCACTATCTACATCTCCAGGAAATGGGAAGGGCATCCCCAATAACTTGCTGAAACTTATAATCTCATGAAGCACAAACTTAGAAACCTTTTCTTATGTTACAAAAGGTCCTTCCCACATCCGGATGTACGTCAGTTAGCAGAAACATTATTATACTTGTACGAGTATGACTCACAACAAAATCACATCTCTGACCCAAAAAAGCAATCAGAATTTCCCCCAAATCCATAAACAGCAAGGTTGGCAATTTAACCAACCATATCAGAGGAGAAGACAGCCAGGGAGCAACAACCTCCAATGAAACATCATTAACACACTCAAAGACATATTGCACCCTTTCAATAAGGAGCGCATCACCTCACTCAGTTATGCTTATTTTTAGTTTTTTTTTTTTTTTTTACTTTCAAGATCATTTCATAAATCAGCTTTACAGTGAGATCCCATCTCTCTCCTTGTCATCAGCTACTATGTTCAATTCACCCCACCAACAAACCAAATTGAACCAAACTAAGCCTAATCCAACCAAGCAATCAGTTACATGGATTCTCGATTGCCATTTAGCTCTAAACATGAAGATAACACTATATAGTTTTCTACAAACTTTTCTTTGGTCATCCTCTCCCTTTTTGTAATGAACCCCTTCCATCCCCTCATATCTAGCAGTAAGGTGCACTAGATGATCTTAGCTTCACATAATCAAACCACTTCAAACACATCTCACTAGCTTTTTTCTTATATTGGTATCAGCCCAGCTTTCTCATATAATATCTTCATAAATCCCATCCATCTTTAGCACACATCCATCTTATCATGCTTTCCAAAAGTAAAATCTTCAAAGGTAATCATTGCATTGTAGTTTCCTGCGATGAGACTGATGCAACTAACAGCCTTACTCTTATGTTATAGAGAGATTTTTCATGTGACAAACATGTCATAGTGGAACACCATTGTCATTAAACCAGAGGCCCAACCTCCAAAATAGTTCAACATCTTTCGGCTCCGACGGAGATGCCAAATGATAGTAATGGTAAAGTTTTAATTCCTTAAACATCGCTATATATTCAAGAATTATTTCTCAGTAGCCTGTCTTACAGAGAAGTTAAACTCCTATTGCTGCCAAACAGATTTGGTCAAACTTGTGCTATTAACTTCAGAATTTATAGCTGCAGACAAGATGGAGTTCATTTAGTCATTAAAGCATGATCAATTTCAGTTTAATCTGTTATGGTGCAACTCATCTTTGAAAAGGAAATACACTCAAATAAATTAGAGCATGTAATGATCACATGATTACACTTATTTTGTTGATTAAGTGGTTTAGCTGCATACCTCCTGTTGAAACTGTGACCTCCCTTGAGCTGCATCAGGGCGAAGCACCTTGATTGCAACTGGTGTATGGTCCAAATAACATTTATATACAGGCCCATAGCCTCCCTCTCCAATCTTCCGTGATTCTGCAAAAAATTCAGAAGCAGCTTCAATCTCCTCAATTGTGTACTTCCTGTACCTGGCATCCATATGTGCCACAGAATCCAGTGCCTTTCTCTTCTCCTCCGCATCTTTGAGTGCTTTCATCTCCACAGTAATTCTCTTTTGTGCTTCAAGTTTGGCAGTCCTTTGGGCAGCTTCTGCAGCCTCAATGGCTGCCCTTGATTTAGCTTGCTCTTTTTCAGCTACTTCCAACGCTGCTTCCTCAGCAAATCGGGCCTCATCCAATCTTCGCTTTTCTTCCATTTTCCATCTCTGGAGCTGCATTGCCTGAGGTGCAGGATAATCTCAGAGCCTGCTATCAATTATTAATTAATGACAATAAGTTTTAATACCACCTACCCTTTGCTTTGCTGTGAATGCTTCTTTGCAGGCATTATTATACATATCCATTGTGTGCTTAAGTTCCAGCTTTAGCCTTCTCATCTCAGCTTCTACATCATCCTGAATTTCAGAAACATAATTTCTTTTGATTTTTTCCAAGACAAGTAATGCATTGATATGCATTTACACATCATCTTGTGGAAAAAAGTTGCTTCTGTTTGGCAGTATCAACACATTCTAACACTTGAATAGACAAGTAAAATAGCCTGTGGTATCTAACTATAGATCTATAGCATACTTGTACGTGCATCCCAACTCAATATTTATTGATATGTACTTGCAATTTTCCTCTCTCTGTATACATTTATGCGAGTGAAGAGTTAACCAAAATTAACAAACCCCATGACTGGAGGTTGAGTAACTAATTTTATCAGGCTTAAGGTCAAACACATTTCAATTTGCTAGTCAACAGGTTTCCTCCAACATTCAATCAACTGTACAACAGCAACAACAGGTAATATGTTTTTGTGCTTACCTCAGAACAACTTTTGAACAACAAGATAATTAGAAACCAGAGAATCTCACTGGACACAAATCTTTACAAATATATGAAATCACAACCTTGTGCAGCTAAAGGATAGTGATGTGGCAAGGGAACCAGTCATGGGGCCCCCATGCTTTTATAATTTTTGAACAATAGCAGGGTGTGGTGATGCGTCTTAACATAAAGACATATCAACTTATCACCATTAGGAAACAATTATTTTATATTATTCCATCGCAATGCAGCCTGTGTTAATCTTATGCATCAAAATGGTGTCTATCTCTCCATTTTCTAGTATTATAGATCTAAGGTAATAAAATCTATTTTTTGATCATTAATTTTGACTTATTCATTATCCGGTCTATAATTACTAAAACTACATGTATTCCATTTTACTCCCACTTATCTTGAGCTCATTAGATTCTAAAGCCTTCATCTACAGTTCTGACTTTGCTTTCCACAGTCCTACATGTAAGATTTTCTTTAAGTGCTTACACAAATATTAGTTTTTCATACATAGAAATGCTTCACAGTTCAAATAAAATAGCAGACTATAACATCAATCATTATAAGATGCCCATATGTAATAGGACTCATTTCAGCAGCATCATGATGGCTCGAACTTGTTCTTTTCCCTCTACCCTTTTTAAAAATTTCTTGTTCTCTTTCTGCTCATGCAATGAATGAACATTATTCAAAGATGTGTAAATGAGTAAATGCCCTCACCACTGGCTGTTGTGTCGATGACCATGAAGCAGTCCCACCATCATCGGATGAGACATTTGAGAATTCAGGTGGGGGGCAACCATCCATTGATATTCGACGTAATGATTCAACAGAATAGTCTACGTTGTTTGAGCCGGCTGACAGCCTGTTTGGAGTCCTTTCGGATTCAACACCATCATAAAGTGACGAAGATGTGTAAACAACACTTGGTCTGCCATAGCTGACAAATGAATTATCAGCTTCTGACCAGAGCTCGTCATCAGATTGTACATGTGGGTGTCTTCGTCCTCTGGTGAACGGTGACCTGCTTCCAACAATGTTCAATTAATTCTCTTCGTGTTCGAGCAATGCAAAATTAGTTATGAATAGCATTAACAAGGTACAATAGAATGCTTATTTTAAGTTTATTAACAACCTATTGTCCGAGGTTATCAGATAATAGCCTATTGTGAACATCTTGTAATCACTTATTCTCTAAGCTATTATCAACCTAACTTAAATTTATCAAGAATAAAATATTTGATTTCCCCTCATTAAAATAAGATATTGAGAGCCTAAAAACAGTTCCTTGAAAATTTGATTTGTATCAACATGAATTCTGAAGAAAAAGTCGTTAAGAAAAAATCAACGTTAAATACAAAAAAAAAAAAAAATTGTAAGCAATTTAAAAATAAAAGGCCTCCCATAATCACACTAGCGAGATCACAATTACTCATAGAACTGCTCCAAATTAAAAACCCAAGGACCTGACAAACGAAAAAGTATCCACTCTCAAGTCTCAAAAATATCTCTAATGGTCAGAAGCCCTCACACAAAAAATGATGCGGATATCCAAACTATATCAAATTAGAAGAGATTTACTTTGATACCCTTTGATTCTATTTTATTTGAAAAATTAAGATTTTATTTACTTTTATTATACTGGGATTTTATTTGATTTACTTTTATTTAATTGAGATTTTCTTTTATTTTAAGAATTTAAGTCATATTTAGTTAGTAAGTTNGAAAAAAAGAGAGAAAAAGAGAGGAAAAAAAAAGATAAAAAAATAAAAAAATTACAGCAAACAAAATCTAGCAAATAGAAGATTCTCATCACAATGTAGTTTCATACAAACGGGTCAAATCAACTCCAAATTATGTTTACCATGGATAGGACGATTCAACGCTTTTTTATCTATTGGGTTGGCCAATCAGAATCCGAAAATACCCGGATCTCTCAAGAGGCACTACAGTAGTTTGACCGAAATTTTTTTGAATTCTATCAGAGTCAGTAGGATTGCATTTTTTCAGGCCCAAGTCCAGTCCCTTTTGGAGATATTGGTTGCTCCGTCCACTTTTGGCTCCCACTTACACGAGTCTATTACTGTCAACAGAGAGTTGTACAGCCGCTCAGCTTTTAGTTGGGAAATTGATTACAGAGGTTTTACTCGATCGGGTCGAGTCCCAACCATCCAAAGAGAATTGATGCGGACATCCAAACTATACCAAATTAGAAGAGATTTACTTTGATTCCCTTTAATTTTATTTTATTTGAAAGATTACGATTTCATTTACTTTTATTATGTTGCGATTTTATTTGATTTATTTTTATTTGATTGAGATTTTCTTTTATTTTATGAACTTAATGGGGTTTGATCACTCCCTTGTGAGATAACTCAACAAACGAAAAGTCATCGGAGGTCGCACAGGATTGGGGCGTAGGAAAAAAACCGAGGACTTTGCGGAGTCGGATGGACAACAAAGTGGACAGCCAATAGTTAATGGCCAAATGGCGGGTAGGCCATTTGACGGAATGGGCCATTTGGCGGAGTGCCAAATGGTGGAATGCATAGCAGGCGGAGTGGAAGACTTTGCAGAAGGAGTGACTTCGCAGACGGAGTAAGGTTCGCAGAAATTTGTGCTATGAGAAATGTCCGCGAACTTGTGCACAGAGAAGCTGGCAGCAGGGCAACACAAGCCGATCAACGGGAGATTGACTGACTGGAAGAGAAATTCGGTCAACGGGATGTTGACCGTCTGGGAGAGAAATCCGGTCAAGAAAGGTTGACCAGCTAAGTAATAGCCCAAGGACTTTGTGGAAAGCTGGCAGCTGACGTAACGGACAGTTGTCTTTCTAGGGTTGGTAGACCTGCAGACAATGCGCCGAAAGTTGCCTGCATAGTGGCAGATGGCAGTTTGCAGATGGCGGAGCTTCTGATGCACAAAACTTGGCATGGAGAGCATGCGTGCTGTGGAACTTGGGCTAGATCTCCTTCTATAAAGTGCGGCTTCTAGAGAAGGTGTGAAAGCACCGGGAGTGAGAAATCACCAAGTGCTGGTGGGTGTATCACCAGAGGAGCTGTGCACCGGCCGCTGTGTGCAGGGGTGTAACGGAGGTTGCCGTTTCACCACACTTGTAAAATGTGTGAACAGAGAACACCATGGTGAGAAAAAGGAAAGGAGAAAAACAGGGAGATAAAGGAGAATGAGAGTTTCCTTACTCTTGGTAATTGTTTTACTTGTCGTCTGTTCCTCGGGGGCATGTGTAGTCAGGGTGGGTTGCTTGTACTCTGTTTCTGAGTTTGTGTAACCATTTTACATAATGATACTTGTTTGTGGATTATGTGTCCCGTAATTTTTCCCCTTAGTTAAGAAAGGGTTTTCACGTAAAAAAACGTTGTGCATCTCCTTTGTTCATTGTTCCAACTAAATGGTGGCTGACGATGACGAGGGGTTTCGGATTTTCTGCAGCGCCGGATCGGATGAATCTGGGTGTCGAACCTCAACACTTAAATCATATTTATTTAGTAAGTTATATTTATTTTCAATTTAATCTTAAATTCGAGTTCTTTATATAAGAACTCTACTTCTATTGTCTAAGAAATGGATGAATACTTAAGAAATTGAATGCAATTGAGTATTGTGATTTCCTTTCCCCCCTTTCTCCCTTAGTCTCCTATCTTTCTTATCTTTACCCCTTTGATCTCTTTCNTTGATTTCTGTTCTTATCTCTACCCCTTGATCTCTATACTTGTCTCTACCTTTCTAATCTTTATTCTTGTCTCTACCATCTATCTCTCTTCCTTACTTTTCCCCTTCTTCCCTACATCAAAAAACATCTCACATGAGCGTGTAAGTGTAGGCATTCACCAAAACCTAAACCGAAATTGGAAATGAAAACAAGTCTATAGGAAAACTTCAAATCACAAAAAAACTAATATCGAAATAAATTTCCTTCGGCAAATTTGCAAACACATGTAAGCAATGTCCAATTCCAACTAAAAACATACAATTACAATTTTTCTTTTTTCATTTTCACTAAGGTAGTCAATAATATGGGGAAATTCCCATGTAGGCGGACGATGGTACATATCCATGTGCCACCAGCAAATTTTATGATTAAGTTAAAAGTGAAACATCCTACATAATTTTTCTACAATTCCATCACTACAACCTTTTAAGCACAAGTGAGCCTCATAAATTTTACCAACTCTTGACAGCCTCTTAAATTGTAAACAACGTCAGACTAGATAAGCATAAATAGTAGGTTAGTGATAGGACCAAGTTAATTTCTTTCAAATTTATCCTTAAATGTGTCAAGTACATATTACCTGAATTCCACATCATTATTTACTTGAAGCGGTGACTCAGCAGAAGACCTTTCAGATCCTAATTAAGAACTTAACCAAGTTAAACATGCAAAAGGAACCAATCTAGAAATTAGTAGAGGATCGTGCTCAAAATCAGAAACCAACCTTTTGTGCTCTGATTAGGAGAAACAGGAATGGAGTTGCTTTGTGTATTCATGATTTCTTTAAGGAGTGGAGAAATGACTGGTGCTGGACGGGAAGCAGACCGCATGTGTGAGATTTTGTTCTTGGAGACAACATAAACAGTACAGAAATCGGGTGCCCCCTTCGAGACTATGCCAGGAATGTCTGCCTTTCCGAATCTGTGTTGCCAAAGGATCTCAAATCTCAATGCTAAGAAACTTTCAAATCTAGCTAATACATATATAACCATCTATTCCATTTGGAGATGCTTCAGTTCTGTTAAAGATTATCATGATTTTTTTCCCGTTGCCATATAGAGTGGCTGTACTACTATCCTTTCTCTACTTTACCCACCGCTCTTCTTTTCCAAAAACTGCTTCAGAAATCTTCAAATAAGATTAATACACAAAATCCTATGGCAAACAAAAATAAATTGCATGTTGTATCCTCGGTGCTTTGAATACTACTGCTCATATTGGAGAGCATACTGAAGAACTATTAGCATAATGAAGAACTACCGCACATATATTCACATCTTACACAGTATTCTCTTCTTGACACGATGCTTGTATGGCAGTCTTGTCGGATGAATGTGACTATTATTTTTAAAATTAGCAACCTATGACTGAATCATACTTAGATATTTTGCATTAATTTCATGTAAGACAGCATTAAAAGTGCAGTTATACAATAATGAATTGTGATAAACCCCACCACATTGGACACATTACAAACTTACGATCAATTCACAACCTCATCACATTGGATATGTGACAAGCTTAAACTCAATTTATAATGGCTCAAAACTCAAACCTTCTTAAACCTAGTTGATCTAAGGGCTCAAAAGGTTTTGTTTCCTGGTGAATTGGATTTTGGTCACTACCTGAACATTATTTCCTTACAGGTATATTTTTAATTGGGTAATTATTACAACAATTTGAGATTGTAATTGCATTTAAAGGTATTATAAAAGAGGGATATAAATAGATACCTTAAAAAACTACTTTTTGATGTAGCACCCATCACCAAGATCTGTATGGCTGATTGAGTAACATACTCAATTAATGCTTTTGCCACATCAGTATCTTCCAGCACAATATCTCGACAATGAATCTGTTGGAAGAATAAGTTAACAAAACAGTATCTTAGACTCAAAGGAGTGATCATTGGAATTTTCTTTTGCATGCTCATCCTCATTGAATATTTTTCATAGTAATGACATAACCTACACTTGCATACCAGGGTAAGATATATATATTTGGCACACAAACACATACATCTTTTCGTGTGCAGAAACAACGGAAAGGAAGAAATAAATCTTTGGTCTGGGTATCCATTTGTCTGCCTGCAGAAATTCCATTGACAGCATCAAAAAATTGACTCAAACCCATAGCCAGGGGAGATATTAAAGCCACAGTTGTCAAAATTGGACCAACCATTGACCAGCTTAGCCACTGGTTGGATCATGAGACAACAGTAGTTCGACAGGTTAGCCAGCATGAACAGTGAACAATGAATGGATATTACTTACTGTGACAAACAAATAAGTTTTACATATAAAATCAAATAATGTAGTAATAAGATGATACTAAAGTTTATGCAACGTGAAATTTCATAGTTTCTACCAAGAGGGAGAACAGCAGAAACTGATGTTTGTAGTAACTATTGAGATCAGATACAAATTTTTCAAACAAGCAACAGTGTTAGTTCATATGACATCATACAAAACCCCCAGAAAATCCTTTCCAAAACTTACATTGATCCTAAAAAAATTAATCATATAGAAATTGTTTGTTCCCATTTAGTTTATGCATGACTGGAAAAAAATCCTGTTTATCCATAAAATTACAACAAATAATGTGTTTGACAATTAGATCCAAATGATAGAGTAGCTTAAGGTCTAGCAATGTTCAAGTCTTGCAATTTACAGTTCTACACCATATTTTTACACTTCTTAGTCAATCAAGTTCAATCAGCCAGTTCATTACAGGTTAATCAATCATCAATCAGGCTTGACGGTCAACATTGGTTTTCACTGGTCAACTTTGTGAATAATCTACTTAGAGGACCTCAAGAGTTGGTTCACCTGTTATACTAGTCAGTTTATGCATCTCTGATGACTTTGAAGCAAGTTCCTTTGACCACATGCAGCATAAAAGTGGTTGTGAATTTGAGTAAATCACAGAGATACATGATGGACGAATAAAATGGGTGTCTCAGTGACAAGACTTTTGCATGGCAACATCTAAAAATGTCAGATACAAACATATTTTTTTACCCTAGTTTTGATTTTCTGTCTTTAAAAAAATATTAAAATTATGAAATAATGACTAAGATTAATCACAAATATAAATTCATAGCTTCAAGACGCCAACACAATGCATAAGTATATAAATTACGACTTGACAACATAGTTTTGCATACAATAACATAAATTTGCACCTAACAAAGAGAAAACAAATAAGTGCAACCATTAAAATATAAAATAAACAAAAGGGAAAAAGGACATTAGAACATCAAATATAACATTCTTTTTCAAATTTAAGAAACTATACACATATATATATGGTCAAGTCAGGAAACCCCAAAATTAAATAAAAAAAAAAACCTCTGAACCAAATCCAAATGCAAAGCAGAAATAAATGCAAAACCCTGAACTAAAACAAAATCGGTCGCTTCAATTATCCTATTTTTTGGTTCTGTTCAGTTGAGGGTTAATGGACTACAAATTTTCTAAATCCCTGGCTAGATGTACTCACACTTATCCTTGCATTATAATGAGGCTACTTCCATAATTTGAATCATTGACCATAGCAAAGCAGCATAACCAATCTTTTTGCATATTACATAATCTACTACAACATATTGGATGTGCATCTGAAAGTTTCAGCAAAGGAATCAACCAACTTTGGAGTGGTCCAGGTACTTTAGACATAAAACCAGTTAATTCAACACTCTACTAATGCACCTAGGCAGATGGGGCAAAATAGCATACAGAAAATAAACAAATTCAAAATGATCAGACTTGATAGCCATTTGAATCATTAAATATAAGAAACTCCAAACTGTAATATGCAAATGTGTCCAACTACCATAAGAAATTTATGTTTTGAATTTCTTCTAGGGTCCAAAACAGAACCATCAAACCAATACAGGATGAGATTAGATGCAGACTCTTAGTTACCTTGAATGCCATGAAAGTTATTGGCTCAATTACAACTGATCATCTTTTAGCTACTCATTTTTTCGATAACCAGTGATTATAGAATAAACTGTCCTGTCAACAACATATCAATGTGAAAATCCAGGTCCACCAGAGCAACTGTAGATTTAAATTCTAGAAGCATGACACTAAAAACCCCATTTTAAGGTTGTTTCGATGTCATGGCCAAAGCCAACGCATCAAGATGGTGATAGTTTTCAAATTTTTTGGGTGGAGGGGGGAGAGGGGAAGGTGAAAGGGTGGGGATGGGTGAGGCATCAGTTCTGATCCTTTGAGAGAAGGATGAAGGTCAGGGGAGTAGAAATAGTAATAAGTATCAAAACTTGTACCCTTTAATTTTGGATGAAGGGGCATTTTCTTATGGGGAAAAAAAATTGGAGACTTAGAGGGCTTTTTTAATGCAAAAGAGGGAAACTAATACAGAATTCATTAGTCATTTCCCTCTCCTTCATTCCCCACCTCTTTGTTGATGAATCAAAAGAACGGTGTTGGTGGTGGATGATTGAAATAAGATAAACGTGTTGGGTTTAGTCACTCCCTTGTAGGTAACTCAACAAATGATCTATCATCCGGAAAATTCGCACAGGGTTTATGGCAAATGACCAGTCAAGCAAGAAAGATGCCAGTCAACAGAAGGTTGACCGGCTGAGAAAAGAATTCCGAATGAGAAAGGTTGCAACGAATCCCCCGGTTGCGTGGAAAAGGCTGGTCGACAGAAGGTTAACCGGCTGAGAAAAGATTCCAATCAAACATCCTATTAATCTGCTGAGAAAGGCCGTGCAGTATGCAAAAGTGCTAGGTTGGGCCAAAATGGCCGGTTACGCCATTTTGCTCAGTTGCGCCATTTTGCCCGGTTGGGGCAAAATGACCAGTTGTGCAATTTTGCCTAATTATGCAGCCGGTTGCACAAAATGACTGGTTGCGTGGAAATAAGCCATTCAGTAAATTGGCCAGTTCGGCAGAAATGACCGATTTCAACGAAATGACCGATCGGAGCCAAGGTGACCAATTTGCCGGTTAGGCAAATCTCGGAGTGGCCAATTTGTTAGAGTAGCAAATTTACCCGTTTGGATTGCCAATATGGTTAAGGCTGGAATGGATAAAGTCCAAAATGGCTGAAATGAATAAAGGCCCATGTGATTGCATTTGACCGAGGACTTTGCATAATGGACAAAGTCCTTAATAATGGATCGAGGACTCTGAATAACGTCCGAAGATTCTAGATAATGGACGACGACTCTAAGTAATGTCTGGAGATATAAGTTTTTGATCGAGGACATCAAATAACACCCGAGGACATCAAGTAACGCCCAAGGTCAACTCCTCCCGATATCTGCACAAGCAGCTTTTCAAAAGAATAGTTGACTTTCAGAACTGGTAGCTGATTGGCGAAGCAAGTCAACTCCTCCCAATAGGATGGCACTTAGCAGAGTTGGTGGCGTCTTGCAGAGTCAGTGGCAGATTATCTTGTGCACGCAACTTGCCTAATGCGTAGGTGGTCAGCCAACTTGTGTATATATGTATACGTGGGTGCAAGAGCTGGTAGAAGAGAATAGTGAGAAAAGAAAAACGTAAGAGAAAATTATATTCTTACTCTTATTTTATTCTCAGCACTTCAAGAGGCTTTTGTAGTCAGGGGTTTCTGTAACCATTTCACATAGTGAAATTTGTTTGTGGACTAAGTATCATGTTATTTTTTCCTCTTATTTTAAAAAAGGGCTTTCCATGTAAAACTTTGTGTGTTCTTCCTCTTTCTCCCATATCGTGTGTGTATTTGTCCGACCTGTGTTATCCGACCGGCAATTTTTTCCCAAAAAGTGGTATCAGAGACAAGATTGCGGTCAAGCCGTCTTCTAATACCAACAAGTGGTATTAAAGACAGGTTATAAACCTTGACCTTCATGGCGTCGTCGTCGAGGAATGTGCCATTTAGTGTGGAACAATTTAATTGGTAAAATAATTTCATCCTTTGGCAGGAAATGGTGATTAATATTTTAATCTGGGAAGGGATGGCAAAAGCACTTCAAAGAAAGGATGAGAAGTCGAAAATATGACAGAGGATGAGTAGCAAGACAAGAGGGATCTTGCTACTTACACGATCAAGTTGTATCTTGTGAACAACACTCTTTAGAAGGTTATTGGCTTGTCGGACCCAGTGGAGATCTGAGGGAAGATTGAGAGCTGGTACAGGTACAAGTCCAAGTCCTTGACAGCGAGGCTGTATATGAAGAAATAGTTCTATGGCCTTCGTCTGTCGGAATGAGGAAATTTTGAGAAGCACTTGAACGAGTTCAACAGAATATTGATGCAAATGTTAGCCCTTGATGAGAAGATCAAGAAGAAAGACAAAGCGTTGGTGTTGCTGGCGTCCTTGCCGTCCTCGTACGATCATATTGTCATGACGCTACTGTTCGGGAAGGATATGCTCAAACCAGATGAGATCATAACTTTCCTACTTATGAATGAGTCAAGGCGGGAGGAAAGCGGTGAGGCTTCAAGTTCTGAGCCAAGTCTACTTGCGGCGACCAGTGGTCGGAAACAAGGGAAATGGAGGGAACGAGGCGGAGGCGGCAAATCGAAGAGAAGCAACAAACGAAACAAGTTTCGGGAGTGGACCTGCTTCCACTGTGGCAAGAAGGGTCACATAAAGCGAGACTGACCGCAGAGGAAGCAGGAGAAGAAAGGCAAAAGCGACCGTCAGGAGAAACAGGAACATGATAATGATTGGGAGACTGTCGCTTTCTATGAAAACCTCCTGGTTGTCCATGCAGAAGAAATACAGAGCCTGTCGTGCCAGGAGACGAGTTGGGTGATGGATAGTGAGGTCTCACACCATGTGACACCCAGAAAGTCCCATTTCATAAATTATACGCCCGTAGGCCACAGGGTATTGAAGATGGGTAATGGTGGCTCGTAAAGGGTTATTGGCATCGAGAATATTTGCTTGAGGACAAGCAATGGGAACAAACTCATACCGAAGGGTGTGCGACATGCCCCAAATTTGAGGTTGAATGTGATTTCAACCGAAAAACTTGATGAAGATGGCTTCAAGATGGCGTTTGGAGACGGCCACTGAAAACTCACCAAAGACGCCTCAATTATGGCAATGGGAAGTAAGAGATCAGGGCGATACCCGATGAAGGCTTGTGTTGCCAAGAAAAATGTCAAGGTAACTAATAGAGGCATTGAATGTGGTGGAAGAAGGTGGCCAAGGTGGAGTGTAGGGGAGAATAATTCTACTGTAGAGAAGGAGTTGAAGGGGAGTGGGACTATTCCAGGATCAGTGGAGCGGAAGAAAGTATCATTCAGGCTTGCGAAGGCTAACGCCGAAATCCCAGTTAAGGAAAAGTTGCCGAAAGGCAGGAAACGACGGTCGTCGGGAAAAGGAGAAGGTTTCTCCCATAAGGTCGTGAGGAAAAGTTTGTTGGGTTTGGTCACTCCCTTGTGGGTGACTAAACAAATAGTATGTCATTTGGAAGATTTGCACAGGGTTTAAGGCAAATGACCGGTTGGGCAAGAAAGAAGTCGGTCAACAGAAGGTTGAAAGGTTGAGAGAAGAATCTGGTTAACATCCTATTGACCAACTGAGAAAGGTTGTAGCGAATAGCCCGGTGGCGTGGAAAAGGCCGATTAACAGGAAGTTGACCAGCTGAGAAAAGAATCCGGTTAAACATCCTGTTGACCGGCTGAGAAAGGCGCGTGGTATGCAGAAGTGCCAGGTTGGGGCAAAAGGGCCGGTTGCGCCATTTTGCCTGGTTGCGTCATTTGCTCGGTTGCGCCAAAATGGCCGGTTGCACAATTTTATTCGATTGCGCCATTTTGTCCGGTTGTGCAATTTTGCCTGGTTGCGCAAAATGGCCAGTTGCACAAAATGGCCTGTTGCACAAAAATGACCAGTTGCAGCAAATTGGCCGGTTGGACAGAAATGACCAGTTGCAGCGAAATAACCGGTTGAGCCAAAGTGACCAATTTGCCGATTTGGCAAATCTCGGAGTGGGCAATTTGTTTAAGTGTCAAATTTACCGATTTGGATTGCCAGTACGGTTAAGGCCGGAATGGATAAAGTGTGAAATGGCTGGAATGAATAAAGGCCCGTGTGGTTGCATTTGACCAAAAACTTTGCATAATGGATGAAGTACTTAATAATAGACCAAGGACTTTGAATAACGTCCGAAGATTCTGGATAATGGACGGCGACTCTAAGTGATGCATGGAAATATCAGTTTTTTACCAATGACGTCAACTAACGCCCAAGAACATGGGATGATGTCTGAGGTCTTTGGTCAACGCCTAAGGACTATAACACCTATAATATCTGCGCAAGCAACTTTTCAGAAGGATAGTTGACTTTGAGAACTGGTAACTGATTGGCGAAATAAATCAACTCCTCCCGACAGGATGGCACTTAACAGAGTTGGTGACATCTTGCAAAGTCAGTAACAGATTCTCTTGTGCATGCAACTTGCCTAATGCGTAGGTGATCAGCCAGCTTATATATATATATATATGTCAGTACAAGAGTTGGTAGAAGAGAGTAGTGAGAAAAGAAAAACGTAAGAGAGAATTGTATTCTTGCTCTTATTTTATTTTCAGTTCTTCGAGAGGCTTCTGTAGCTAAGGGTTTCTATAACAATTTCATATAGTGGAATTTGTTTGTGAATTAAGTGTCTCGTAGTTTTTCCTTCTTATTTTAAAAGAGGGCTTTCCACGTAAATAATTGTGTTCTTCCTCTTTCTTCCATATCATGTGTGTGTTTGTCCGACCCGTGTTATCCGACCAGCAATTTTCCCCAACAAAACGCTTCCATTTCTTCAATTCAACGCCACCCAAATACGCAGTAAAAATCGAATGTTGCTTTGGATAATATAAGTTGCCATGTGCTTTTATTATTTTTATTTTTTCGGCAAGTAAGAGGAAAGCCGTGTGCTTTTAAGGCTGCGGCTTTTTATGTATTTTTAATTTTGACATGTTACAAAATGAAGATGCTTCAACTAAAATTCATTGTCTTTCAACCAATTGCTCTATCTTCCTCATTTTCAATCGTATTTGTGTGTGTGTGTGTGTGTGTGTGTGCGTGTGTGTGTGTGTAAAGCCAATAAACAATATCAATCTGCATCAAGGACATAATGAGAATGCACGTACTGTATAGCAAGGCAAAAACTTGTATTGTGAAGCACAAGAGAGAGAGAGGGACTCACTAGGAAGAGGATGAGATGAATGTGCAGAAAAAGAAGCTTGTTGTCGAACTTTGACATGAATTAGTACAATAGATTGGCCTCTGTTGAGAAGATTGTCAATCGCCCATTTCAGGGAATGTTGACTCCCTTTGTCCTTGTCTATAGCCACTGCTACTAATGCATTTGCTCCTTCCTTCTTCTCTGCATTATCTCTTGGAAGCCACATCTCTTCCTCTCTCTCACCCTTCCTGTTTGTTTTCAACTCGATTTCCGCACTACCTATTAGAAAATATCTCTTCCGCCAAAGCACTCTTGAATCCTAATTGATGTGGCAAATCTCTTTGCTTTTTTTTTTCTCTCTCCAAGAGGCAAAACTTCAAAGATATTTATTCGGGCGCAGAAATGCGCGGCTAAATTAAGCCCTCAGGAAACTGAAATTCTGATTCGATCAAATGGTTCTTCCTGATTTCCTCATTTTGTGGCTCAAACCGAAATTATAATTTCATTGTCTCTCTTCTCTCTCTCTCTCTCTCTCTCTGAGTTCTCCTCTTCTTCCAACGGTGGAAATCCGTCCAGCCTGGAAAAAATTCCTTTTCTCCCCAAAATTAGCGTAAATCGATTCATTTCTTCTGAGACGACAACTCTGTGCCCCGACGTTCCAGATTGCATCCACCAAACAAAACATCAACAATGGGAAGCATTCCCAAATTTGACCAGCAGATTAGTTTTTGACAGCTGATTTATTATAAGCATTGTTGACAGATTAAACTCGAAAAACATTTAAATTATATTTCTCAATTGTTTTCTTAAATTTTCTCACCAATTTTTCTTAAAAAATTATATTTATAAGTTTTATTTTATTACTAATATTGCACTATAAGAAAATTTTGGCCAAACTAAAAATATTTTACACTTAAAATGATGCGTACCTGAATCCGACTTCGAACAGATTCGGATTCGTCTAGATAGTTCAACTCGACTCCGTTCACTGAGTCTGAATCCTGCACACCACTAAAGTGAACAAGAGGTCAATGTGTCGGCGGGATGTTGTCCCACCGAAAACACTCCGACACTCAAGTTAATAAAAAGCCTTCTAAGCAAGGAAGGTAATTTGGAAAGCAAAAGAGAGAGAGGGTAGGATGGTCGGGAGTGTTGGCTCGTTGAGAATATGAGTTCTCGCTTCCTGCTCACAGAGAGCGTGAGGAAGTGACGTCCCGAAAGCGTGGAAGCTTTAGAGAACGATTCTTAAAAAGTCGAAAAGATCTCCGGAAATCCGGAGGCTTTTGATGAGATTGGAGGATGAACGCTTGTGTAAAGAGAATGAGAAGATAAGCCTCTGTTCAAGCCCTGTAAGCGTTCGTGGGTGAGACTGTAGGAAGTCTTTCAGGAAGTTGGTTCTCAGTGTTATCAGGAAGACAAGTTAGAGAGTGAGCAAGAGAGCTTCTGTTTCTAAGTAAGCTTTCGTGTTCATTCGTGAGCTTGTGTGTATGCGTATGGGTATCTGAGAATGCATGTGTTTTCCAGAATGAAGACCTTAAACTTTTATGGACGGCAGGAGAGTCACATTCTTTGGGCAAGGTGGCGTGTTCTTCCTAGACTGGCAATGGCGGCCTTCTCAGAGTTGGTGGGCTTGACAGTCGTGATTTGATGGATCCTTTTTCTACTGAACAGTGTAACGAATATTCAAATTGCCTCAGCCCTTTGTGATCGTTTTGACTCCAACGGTGGCGCTGACTTTATTGCCACCTTTTTGGAGAAAATCACCTTTTAGGAAAGTAGGTGATCATAAAAGGATCATTGCTTTTCATGCACGTGTTTGCCTGCCAATTTGGGCCTAAGCCGTAATAGGTTTAAATCCTTTTTGAGCCTGCTGCTACAGTACATCCGGTCAATACTCGAGTTGACCGTCTGTACGCGAGTTAGCCGCCTGCTGATGTGCCAACGGTCAACGCTGGCGTTTACCGTCTTGAGCCTTTCAGGATTTGGGCATTCGCCTCCTGTTGGGCCGTTATTTGAGTTGACCGTCCAACAAGCCATTTGGGCCTTCTTTGACTGTGGGCCAGCCCATATTATGGTATACCCATCACTAGCCTCCCATGCCGGTAGCTAGAATTGTAGCCTCCGGTATGTTCATGATGGGATGCCCCTCTCTATCCTTCGTCGTTTGAGGATCCCGGACGACTCTATGAAAGGCGGAGAGGGAAGTTGACCGGAGCTATTGACCGTCTTCGATCAGTTCTGGAGAAGAAAGTTGACTGGAGTTGTTGACCGTCTCTGATCATTCTGAAGACAAAAGTTGACCGGAGCTGTTGACCATCTTTGGTCAGAGTCCAGAAGACTTTCTGCAAGCCCTGATTGACGCGTGGCCATTAGCCAGCTTGTCAGGCCAAAAGTAGACATGCATCTTCTTTTGGTTGAGCGAATATCCAGGCCATTAATGCGTTAGAGATTTGCCTTTTGAAGGGCCAATTAGGGAGGCGACACGTGGCAGGATTGATGGCGTCCTTTCTGAGGCAGTTTAAGGCGTTTCATACTTCGCCACTTAAGTTTCCCTCCTCGTTTTGAATATTCTCTCACGCCTCCTTACTTCGTCTTCTTCGTCTTCGACTTTTCTTCGTTCCTCCAAGAAACCCTAGCCTTTTTGTTAGCCATGGCCTCCGTCACCGACATCACTTCTATCCTTCGAGAGGGTGACGTAAAAGCATTATGCGTTGAGTTCAATATCCCTAAGGATATTGCATGGAGGGTCCTGGGCAAGGACGACAAGGCCTTCTCTCCACCCGCAGGGCACATAATGATATACGATGCCCACCTGAGGAGCGGCCTCCGTCTTCCTCTGCTGAATGACTTGAGGTCGATCTTTTAAGCCCTACGAGTCCCAATTGTCCAACTTCATGCCAACGTCGTACGGTACATCTGCACCCTCTGTATTTTTCTTCGCAAGCACTCTAAGAAGTTAACGATGCCGATGGTGAAGGGGCTCTTTAAAATAAATTAGGGAGGCTAATGGATACCCCTTGTCCCCCGTCCTAGCCTTAAAATAAATACGGCCATTTACGATTCGCTGAAGAATTGAAAGAACCGGTTCTTTTTTGTGAGTGTGGCGGTGACCTAGCCCCTTGCGAAGGACTGGGGCCAGGTGCCGGATGTGTATACTGGGACGCCGTTTGTGGCAAAGATGGCGTCCTTAGAGTGGTTGACCAAATTGGTTAAAGACCACATCGTAGACTTCAAATGAAACTTCTTGGTCTCTAGGGCAAAGACCAAGAAGGTGAATTGGGAACCGCCTTCTCCGGTTCAAAAGCTCAAGCTGCAAGCGATGATGGTGCGGCCGGAGGACTCCAAGGGCCTACTTATCCGTCTCCGCCCCACAGATGAAGGCTTTATCAGTCTGTTGCCTAAGAGGTTGGTATTGGAGACGCCTTCCTCGTCGTCATCGAGCCCCGATTACGTCGCCGCCAGGATCTGTAACGGCCCCGACAGTACCACGGGAATGAAAAAATCCTTTGAAGACTTGCCGGTGGCCAGGGGAGAAAGTATTATCTTGGCGCAGGCGGCTTCTCAAGTTGTGCAAACGGAGTCCTTTACAAAGCCCACCTGTGAGCCAGTAATGGAGGCGTAGGAGCCATCTGTTGGCTCTCCAATCACGCAAGCCCCTGCTGTGGAGCCAATGGTGGATCTTAATCCTCTGGCAGCTGCTACGGAGGCTGTAGTTGGGGAGACTACGGTTGATACGGACAATACTGATGACGGGCTTCTGGACGAGATTCTGGAGGAGGCTGCCGCCAGCTCAGCTAGAGAGGACGTCGCTCCTAGCCCACCGCCGCCTGGGCCAGGTCTAGGGGCTAGGCCTGAGAGGCCCTTGAGGAGAGTTTGGGAGGTATAATTCTTTACGATGGCTTCTGCATACTTTCTTCTTTCCTGGATTTCTAACTTTTTCTTCACTTGTCTTTTGTGCAGAAGTCGAAGGTAGTTGCTGCCATCATCAAGGTGATGGACCAGCGAGACCGGGTGATCTCCGACAGGGAGACAGAGATCACCTAGTTAGATGCTAGGTTGGCTACTTCAGGGGGAGCACCGTGAGAAGACCGCTGCCCTCGAGACTGTTCTGGCAGGTGTGGAAGCGGAGAATGCGAACTTGAAGGCTGAGGTTGCGGACTTAAAGGCCGAGGTAGCCCGTTTGAAGGAAGAGGGCGATCGAGCCAAAGCGTGCATTGATTAACTTGCTAGGCGAGTGGTAACCTTGGAGAACGACTTGAGCCTCTGCATCCGCCCCCACGAGGTCGAGAGTATGATGTATGTGCGGTTGTTGGAAGGGGTCAATGTTAGTCGGCGCATTGTGCCGTTGATCGATCCCGACTTTCCTATTGACCTCATCAATTTATCCAATAGAATAGTGTAGCGTAGAGACTGCCTCGTGGGGGAGCCTCGTGACAGTCAGAGGCCTCCGCTGC
>JAODPA010068880.1:0-10053 GCA_025585075.1 Nepenthes mirabilis | reverse complement strand
GATGTACGAAAGTAATAATTATAAAATAATAATGATAATATAAAGCTCGACAGCTTGCAACACCTAGCCGGCCCTAGAGAGATACGCTCTCCCTTCTCTTTAGAATTGCTCCTTCCTTCGTTTTACCCTAGTTTTCCTAGAGCCACCGGCCTATGGCCGGCCTCCTTGGCCCCTTGGCTGCTCCTCCCCAGTCTCCTACACCTTCTCCGACGGCCATGGACAGCTCTCATCTGGAATTGCACGTTATCTCACACCATCCGGCAACTCCCCCTCACACCACATGATCTCCTTCATCCATTCCATTGACCAACTTTGTCCATCCTCCAATCCTAAATCCAAACACCGAATCTAGTGTTTTCTCACTGCCATCTTCGTCAGATATCTCCGTAGCACCATCTCTTTCATCGTCTGAATGTTTCCGCCCGCTTTCCTTTTTGCGTTCTTCTCTACCTCCATCAAAGTCGGTGCCTCCTCCAGGTCTAAAAGTGCCATCTTTATTACCTTCTCATGGCGTTTATATGGAAAGATCTGAACTTTTTGATCAGATTCGCTTGGAATCAAGTATTTGAAGTCATGGCAAGAATGAATTGTTGAAAAAGATTGCTACTGTCCCTACGGAATCTTTTGTGGCTATTGAAGCCATGGTGTCTTCAATGCGTGAAAATTTACACGTCTGGGAAAAAAGGTATGCGTGATGGTCCAGAGATTTCACCAGCTCCTTTTGTTGCGGGGGCTGGTTCTTCGAGTGCAAGTGCTGAGTGTTGGGGTCGGAAGACCCGGATCCACCAGATTCGGTAGCAGCGAAAAAATCCGAACCCTAAGTCATCGACAGCCACCATTTAATAGGAACAAGTAATAAGAAATACACAGTATTTTTAACGTAGAAACCTCTTCCCAAACCGAAGAAGGAAAAACCACGGGACACTTAGTCCACCAATAAATTCACTATGTAAAATGGGTTATAAACCCCCCGAGATGAAATATCCACTACACATCCGAGAATAACAAAGAAAAACCTCACCGGAATAAACAGGAAACACTCATCTCTTTTACTCTCTATTTTTCTTTCTTCTCACTCTTATTGGTGGTGCACTATTCTTTACATTTTATAAGTGTTGGTAAAACGGCAGCCCACCGTTTCACCCCCGCACACAGCGACCGGCTACACAAGCTCCTGGCTACACAAGCCCTGGCGAACGTTCGCCCATGGTAATTTCTCCGTCACCAAATGGTCACGCTCATGGCGCTTTGCGCACTCTGCACACAGCATGCCTAGCATGCGTATATATAATGATCTGCCTGGAGAATTTCAACCAATAGGTAGGTTGTATGTGGTCTGACACCTGTCACCCACAACTGTGTCCACTAACTCTGCAACTTGCCTACTAGCTCTGCAACTTGCCTACTAACTCTGCAGCTCAACTGCCAGCCTGTCGACAAATCCTGAAAAGATATATGTCCACTTCCAGTTGCCATCTTCTACAGTCTCCAAGGCCCAACTGCTACCGGAGAACTTGACCATTCTCCATAGCCATCCGGTCAACCTTTCTTGTTGACCGGATCCGGTCAAATTTTTCATTGACCGTCTTTTACTGCCATCCGGTCAACTTCCCTGTTGCCCGTCTTCAGTTGCCCGTCTGCCATCCAGCAATGCTCCTGCAGCTCTCAGACGGTCAATCTCCTGTTGATCGAATTTTGTTGGCCGTCCGCCGGTCAATCTTCATTGACCGTCTATTGTTCTCCTCCGGTCAACGTCCCGTTGATCGAAAGCAGTTCTCCTGATTTGTTCTCCACAAATCCTCCGATAACAAGCTAGTTTGTTGGGTTACCCACATTGTTGGGGTCGGAAGACCCGGATCCACCAGATCCGGCAGCACCGAAAAACCCGATCCCCAACGTCATCGACAGCCATCATTTAGTAGGAACAAAGAATAAGAGATGTACAATATTTTTTTTACATGGAAACCCCTTCCCAAACCGAAGAGGAAAAAACCACGGGACACTTAGTCCACCAATAAATTTACTATGTAAAATAGGTTATAAACCCCCCAAGATGGAATATCCACTACACATCCGAGAATAACAAAGAAAAACCTCACCGGAATAAACAGGAAACACTCCTCTCTTTTACTCTCTATTTTTCTTTCTTCTCCCTCTCACTGGTGGTGCACTCCTATCCATATTTTACAAGTGTTGGTGAAACGGTAGCCCGCCGTTTCACCCCCGCACTCAGTGACCGGCTACACAAGCCCCTCGCTACACAAGCCCCGGCGAATGCTCGCCCATGGTGATTTATCTATCACCCATGGCCACTCTCATGGCGCCTTGCAAGCTCTCCATACAGCATGCCCAGCATGCATATATATCATGATCTGCCTGAAGACCTTCAACCAATAGGTAGGTTGAGTGTGGTCAACCACCTGTCACCCACTACTTTGTCCACTAACTCTGTAACTTGCCCACTAACTCTGTAACTTGCCCACTAACTCTGCAACTTGCCACCTGTACAGACGGCTTACATAGATTGCAGGTCTGCTACCTGCTCTGCAGAGCCAACTGTCCACAGTTTACTGTCAGCTGTCCACAACTTGCTGCCAGCTTTTCACGACGTCCTCGGTTGTTGCTGCAGCCAAGTTACATGCCCGAGAATAACAAAGAAAAAACCTCTCTAGAGTAAACAGGAAACACTCCTCTCTTTTACTCTCTATTTTTCTTTCTTCTCCCTTTCACTGGTGGTGCACTCCTATCTACATTTTACAAGTGTTGGTGAAACGGCAGCCCGCCGTTTCACCCCCGCACTCAGCGGCTGGCTACACAAGCCCCTGGCTACACAAGCCCCGGCGAATGCTCGCCCATGGTGATTTCTCTATCACCCATGGCCACTCTCATGGCGCCTTGCAAGCTCTCCATACAGCATGCCCAGCATGCAGATATATCATGATCTGCCTGAATACCTTCAACCAATAGGTAGGTTGAGTGTGGTCAACCACCTGTCACCCACTACTTTGTCCATTAACTCTGCAACCTGCCCACTAACTCTGTAACTTGCTCACTAACTCTGTAACTTGCCCACTAACTCTGCAACTTGCCACCTGTACAGACGGCTTACATAGATTGCAGGTCTACTACCTGCTCTGCAGAGCCAACTGTCCACAGTTTACTGTCAGCTGTCCACAACTTACTGCCAGCTTTCCACGACGTCCTCGGTTGTTGCTGCAGCCAAGTTTTCGGACCATCTGTGCCCTTTGGCCATCACAAGTGTCCTCCGGCATTCCATGGTCTTCAGGCAGTGACAATAACCGAGGACATCCCATGTCCTCGGTCGTCACTGTGCACAACCCATATCTCCGGACGCTACTGTGCACTCAGCCATGTCCATGGACGATTTCATACTAGTAATACCAACTGGTAAGTTTCGGCCTTCTCAACCGGTCAACATCTCATTGACCGTCTTCAACATTTATCCGGTCAACTTTTTCGTTGACCGTCTCCAGTTGCCCGTCAGCCATCCAGCAGTGCTCCTGCAGCTCTCAAACGGTCAACCTCCTGTTGACCAGATTCCGTTGACCATCCGTCGGTCAATCTCCATTGACCGTCCGCCAGTCAATTTCCATTGACCGTCTACTATTCTCCTTCTGTCAACGTCCCGTTGATTGGAAATAGTTTTCCGGATTTGTTCTCCACAAATCCTCCGATAACGAACCAATTTATTGAGTTACCCACAATGGAGTGACCAACTCAACACAGAGGAAGTTGTCTCTTCCCTTCTAGATGCTTCAGTTGTGGACAAGGTTAATAGTGTGTCCTCCGAGTCCATCTTGAACAAGGGTTCAGCTCCCTCTTTGACCCTCTCTCCCCTGACAGCAATCCCTCAAGGGTTGCCGAGTATGAAACAGCCATCTTAGTCTTCTGTTGTTAAGAAGGATATATCCTTATGCAACACTTCCCTCTAGTTATTTTCCCCACCTAAATTGGATGGCCCTATAATTGAAATATCTCCACCTAGTGAGGTTCTAAAATGGGAGGAGGATGTTTAGGGTGCCACATTTGTGGGGTATTTCTTTAATAAACCCTTGAATTTTCATAAGTGAATTTCATTACTCGAAAAATATGGGCCAAAGTCGGACTTTGTCACGTTGCTGGGAATGATAAGGGATTCTTTTCTTTTTTTTTTTTTTCAATTCTCCAACAAGGAGATGATGTAGAAATGTGTGGCACAAGGACCACGAGTGTTTGCTGGGCGAGCACTGTTCCTTAAAACTTTTTTAACCTGGAATGCAGCTAAAGAAGAACACAAGGCATTCCAGATAAGTGTTAATATATTTAACATTCCAATTAAATTTGGACTCCTTTGGACCTCAATTGGATTGCAAGTGTTATTAGGAAGCCGATTCAATTGGACGTGGCTACAGCTCGAATAGAGCGTATGAGATTCGCTCATGTTTTTATTGAGGTTGAAGTAGGCTCTAATCTTCCTAACAAAGTTCAGTTGAATATTGGAAGCATATCCAAATTGGCCTTAGTAAGGATCCATGTAAAACCACAATGACATACAGGCCTACGGGTTGGATCATTTTGGATACATTCAAGCCTACTCTGTCGGTGTATGAGGATGTGGTGCATAGTACTACTAATCCAATTCTCCAAATTCCTGGAGCATCCTTAACTACCCAAAAAAAAAATCATTTGAAGTTCTTCAAGTTATTGAAGATTCAGGTACTCTGCAAACAATGGATCATGCTCCTCCGCCGAAAATTGGATTCTCCAAAGAAGGTGACATTGGGAGGTCTTTCTATTGGTGTCAATAAACCTGTTTCTGTGGGATTAATGATTTGTGACAAGAGGCCCATGAACCCATTTGAAGATCTTTAAACTATTGATGATTCGAGCACTTTGCAACATATTAATCGAGTTATTCAGCCTCCAATGGATTCAATGAAGAAGGAGACATCTAATGACGTCAGTCAACCAGTTCCAGAGGAAAGGGCTCCTAATGTCTTAGAGGTGTCCAATATTATTTTCGGAAAGAAGGATGCTTTGGTTATGCTTACAACAGATCATGCTTGTATGGAAGATCAAATGGACATCCCAATTGCCAAACAATCAGAGGATGCTCGTGTTACTCTCTCCTCTTCAACCACGGTGGTAATTCTAAGTAAGGAAAAGCCTATTCTCAAATCAATTTTGAAACAACCAAAGGGGACTAAAAGAAATAATTCCCCTTCTACACATTCTCATGATTTGTGTGGCTTGTTGGAATGTGCGTGGGTTTAATGGCTGCATAAAGTCACATGAGGTTAGACATTTTATCCTTTCATCGTGCTGTTCTATTGTCGGGTTGATAGAAATTAAAGTTAGAGAAAGTAATGTTGAGAATATTGCTAAGACTTTGATACCTAGTTGGATTTGGATTATGAATTATTCAACATCTTCTATGGGCCATATTTGGGTAGGATGAGATGCTGGGTTTGTGGATCTGGATATCCTTTTCAAGGAGGACCAACTTATCCATTACAAAGCCTATAACAAGTAGATAGAAGACTCATCTCTATTACAAAGCTTGTAACAAGTAGATAGAAGACTTATCTATGTTTCCTTCATATACGATTCAAATTTGAAAATTGAACAAGGTGTACTTTAAGTCAATCTTCATGTTAAATTTGATCATATTTAATATGCACCTTGGGCAGCCTTGAGTGATTTCAACATGACTAGATCACTTTTTGAAAGTTTGGGAGGTAATTGGAATGTAAGGAGTTCCATGGAGTTAGATAAATGTCTCACCTACTGTGACTTTAATGATTTGTGTTTTGACGGAGCATTTTACACATGGAATAACGATCGAGGTGCAACAATTCGTATTTATAAAAAATTAGATAGAGCTATTGTTAATGGAATTTGGCTATCTGAGTATGGTGCATATAAAATTTTTTGCCGGCGAAAACCTCGGATCATTCTCCTTGTGTGCTTCATTTGGAGGGGTTGGCTCAACCTCAGAAGGTTATGTTTAAAATCAATAATTTTTTCACCAAGAATTTGCAATTTTTTCAAGTTGCTAGTGAGGCCTAGAAGGAGGAATAAAGTGCTCCAATATACTGGCTCATTGCAAAGATGAAGCATGCTAAAACGTAACTTAAAAAGCTAAATGATCAACTCGGTAATATTTTTGAAGAGGTCACCAAATTGAGAAAGGCTTTGACGGATTGTCAAATAGCTAGTCACCACCATCTGAACCACATGGGGATCCTTGAAGATGAGAAACAATGTAAATATGCTTTAGAACTTGATTGTTAATCATTTCATGCGGCTATTGGGGACCAGTCATACTTACACATCCATTGATAAAGGAAGTCTTTCATCTTACGCACTATTCTAAATAA
This sequence comes from Nepenthes mirabilis, assembly GCA_025585075.1. Lineage (NCBI taxonomy): Eukaryota > Viridiplantae > Streptophyta > Magnoliopsida > Caryophyllales > Nepenthaceae > Nepenthes > Nepenthes mirabilis. The sequence goes on along the minus strand of JAODPA010068880.1, from coordinate 3,673 downwards.
TCTTTGAGAAGCTCTCTGTGATTCAGTGAGTGAAGAGGACGTTTGAGTATCCCTGTTCTCCATTGGCAAGTTTAAAGTCTCTGGACCTGATAGTTTCTCATTGAAATTCTTTAAGCAGATATGGAACATTGTGCGCTCACTTGTTATTGAGGCAGTTTACGATTTTTTCACACATAGAAAGCTTCTCGAGCAAGTCAATGTCACCATTATTAGCGTGATTCCTAATGTGACTTCTCCCTCCATGGTGAATGATTTTTTACCCATTTCTTGTTGCAACACAATTTACAAGATTATTTTAAAAATTATTATAAATTGTATCAAATCTACCCTCCCATCCCTAGTTGATAATTTCCAAACCGCCTTTGCGACGGGGAGGTATACTGGTGATAATATTCCGCTTGCCTAAGAATTGTTCCATATGTACCATACTGGTAAGGCCGTGCTATGGTGTGCAACAAAAGTGGATCTAATGAAAGTATATGACTCAATATAGAACTTCCTTATTGTTACTTTGGAACTAATGGGTTTTCCGTCTAAGATAGTAAACTGGATCTACTAGTGTACCACTATCACCTCCTTATCTATTAACATCAACGAAGAATCGGTTGGGTTCTTCAAAGAAACAAAGAGATTTTGCCAAGGTTATCTACTATCGCCATATCTTTTTGTCCTTATTATGAAGGTTCTCAATGGTATCATTGAAATGAAAGCACGTCGAAACAGTACTTTTCAGTACCATTGCAAATTTGACCGTACTGGAATTGTGATGCTCACCCTTGCGGATGACCTGCTGCTTTTCTCTAAGGCTGATGCCAAATTTGGGAGGCTACTTCATGGATATCGAGAAGAATTCAAAATGCTTTTAGGGCTATTAGCTAATGGAGATAAAAGTGAAATGTTTATTTATACCAGCGATGAAAGCATTGAAAGGAAGTCATGGACATTATGGGTTACAAATAAGGGCAGCTTTCGGTATGGTATTTGGGTGTCCCGCTTATCACTATTAGGCTCTCGGAGAATGATTGCAAACCACTTTTAGATAAAGTGATTAAGAAAGTGTCCTCTTGGAAGAATAGAAGGTTGTTTTTTGTCGGCCGCCTTCAACTTATCTCTTCCATTCTCTTAACAATTCACATATATTGGGTTTCGATTTTCATTATCCCAAAAGTTATGTTAAAAAGATAGAAAGCTACATCCGACGATTCCTTAGGTATGGATCCATCAACGGCAAAACCTCAGCAAAGATAATATGGAAAGATGCTTGTTCTTTTAAGGATGAAGGAGGTTTGGGTCTAAAACACCTTTTTGCTTCCAACAAGATATTAATAGTCCAGCTCCTATGGAGGGTCATCGCTAAAAATCCTTCTTCGATTTGGTCTTCTTGGATTCACACATAGAGAATTAAAGATCGATATATTTTGACAATTAAAGTACTTGAAAATGCGACATGGAGTTGGAATAAGATTATGAAGCTTCGATCCAATCTTCGACTCATGATCCGCTACCATATTAGAGATGTTGTTGTAACTTTTCTTTGGACTGATAATTATCATCGTTTAGGGCCGCTCGATGATAGATACTCAGAGCAATTAATGATTGTTATTGGGTTATCTCAGGAAGCTAAAGTTAAGAATATCATTTGTAACGGGTCGTAGAAGTGGCCTAATGAATATAACGTTGATATGGCTAGTATTGTGGAGAACAGGCCTAATTACTCTCCAAACCTATCACAGAAAGACGAGATTAGGTGGATAGGCAGCCAAAATAGTGTTTTTACCGTGAAATTTGCTTATAAAGTTTTTCAAGTTACAAAAGACAAAGTGGTCTAGGGACATCTCATTTGGGGCTCTCAACATATCCCTGTACATGCTTTTATCCTCTGGCTGGACATTCGGAGGAAGTTAAACACATCGGACTGCATTGATAGCTTCTGACAACAACCTAATGCGTATACTCTCTACAACATTGACATGGAAAGTCATAATCACTTGTTCATCAGTTGTCCTTTTTTCTTTGATGTTTGGAGAATGATATGTCACTATATTGAAACTAGTTGGCCGTATAATGATCGGGAAATGAATATCACCTAGGTAGCTTTCAAATGGAGGGGAAAGAATATCAAAGTATTCTTTTTTCAGCTCACACTAGCAGCTACAGTATATTTCATTTGGTGAAAGCGCAGTCAACAAACTTTCAATACTTTTCTATCAAAGAATGAGACACAACTAGTAAATATAATCTACGCCAAAGTTTGAAACAAATTGGTGATGATTACTCTTGGAAGGAAAAATTGTAGTAGACTTATCATGACAAGATAGAACCTGCCATTAGTATGTACTAGACATAGTTGATTTAGCCCTATTTGTTCACGTTGTGTTTGGATCTTTTATAGTATGTAATTTTAATGCTCAGGGAATGTTCTACATGTGTGTTCTGATTTCAATTCTTAGGTGAACCATAACTTAGAGTTATAATATAGCTTTTTAAAATTTTTCCTTTTTAATATATAAATTACTTACAAAAAAGATACTATAAAGTTCGATAATAAAATCTATCTAAAATTTTACGACTTATCATAACTATAGCTAAAAGCATACATGAAGAGTACCAAATTGATCGGTTTTATTGAACTCAAATATCATGAATGCAATAGGGATTTCACTGAATTAGAACATCAATAATAGTATAAGTTCTATCGAATCCATCTCAATATAAATCTCAATAACACGAGAGGTCAAGTAGTTTCATCTGATCTTGTTATATTGCTATAAATCAAAGGCTATATATTCATGCCCCCCATTAATTAGGTAACTATCATGAAATAACTAACACTCGTAAATTTGATATGCTAAGGCCTTGTCCTCGGGGATGTGCGACTGCCTTAACCAAATTTATATGAGAATTTCTAACCCTCAATATAGGCACTAGGCCAAGAGGATCCCCAACTCTCTATATAGAAAATAACTTCAAAGAATCTCAAATACTCAAACATGTCAAACTCAATATTTTTTGTTATAATATCCCTTGATATTATACCACATGATGATCATATCACTACAAGCACAAATCCATGAAACCTAAATCTCAAGCCACCAAACTCAAAATAGATGTCAGATAACTGTAGATTGCATGATGGTTTCACAAATTTTATATCACATTCCAAAATCGAATATATGTTATAGTTTCTTTTTATTTATTTCATAATTAACTTAAATCAAATTTTATTTTTGTGACCCATAATTAATTGTGGTTTATTTGTTTGATTAGATACCAATATAAATTCCAGATATGAACTTGCAAATATATTACCACTATACGACCCAAAATAATTTAATATTTGAACCGTAAAATTTAAATATTATATCTAAAAGTGACTCTAAATATCGATAATTATTTGAATTCGAATCATACGTAAGGAGAAAGCATCTTAACTTAATTCATAGTATCAAAATCAAAGTTCTAAAAGTTCAGAATCCAGACTGAAACATCAACATTAAAATAACATCATCATCCCAATTACAGTATAGACCAATTAACAGAAACTAACAATTTAAAACTATAATTTTTTTTAAAAAAAATAATACATCAAAATGTTCCAAAACCCTAAAACTAATTCTCGAACTACCTCTTTTAAAAATCCAATTACTTACAAATTAGCCCGAATCCTCTAATC
>JAODPA010068879.1:0-10053 GCA_025585075.1 Nepenthes mirabilis | reverse complement strand
TGTGACCCTATTTTGAGGCAGATGTGTTAGACATTATTTTACCCTTAGCATTTCTGAGAAATTATTTATAATGGCTATTGATTTCTGACATTATTTTGAGGATCAATTTTTTTTTTGTTGCCCGATCCGGGTTTTTTCTTGGTTCATTTGATGGTTTAGTTGTTAGATGCCAAAAAAAAAAAAAAATCCTTACTGTTGTTGCCTGACCTGAGTTTTTTTCTTGGTTTATCCGATGGTTTAGTTATTGTTGGATGCTACAAAAAAAAAAACTGCACCTCCCAGATGCTCTGTTTTGCTATTTTGTCACCCGCCCTGTTTCTTTGGTTCAGATGTAAGTTTCTCTCGATGCTCGAAGCTGATCTTTGTATATGCGAATGTCAGTTCTGGTGTTGGGGATTGATGGAGCTGGTGCATTGGTATTTTGTCTGGCCGATGTACCTTATCAGTGCCATGCCCGAGTTACTGCGTTGTCATGATTGGCTGATTTATTGGTAGGACGAAACTTGTCTGCTTCCGCCCCCTGATTTGGATGGTGCTAGTTTGGACTGTTTTGGAAGTTGCTACTTTGCCCCATGAGGGTTCGGTTGTTACTGTGGCGCAGGCTGTGCTCCCTGTAGCAGAGTCCGAAGGATTGCTGTGCCATCACACTCGAGCTTAGAGTGGTTGCTCTGTGCTTTTGTTCTGAATTGTTTTCGTTTATATATCCAAAACAAAATTTACATAAATATCTATATATATGTTTTTATATATTTTTTACTTATTTATTTTGCTATCTCCGCCTGATCCTTGTCGGGCGTGTTGGTTAATTGGAAGAGATTCAGTGGGCTGATTTGCTGTTACCGTGATGACGTAGATGAGCCCGAGATCCCGTTACACATGGCCGAGTTGCAACCCTCTCGCCGAGGTGCTGTCCTCTTTTCCCTACAAAACCCAGTTTAGCCGAGCTAGTGGTTTGGCCCGTGATTCAGAGGGCAGAGGTGCTTTGAGACGGGTTGATTTGCAAGTCTACAGCCGTGTTCCTATCTTCCTTTGACTTTTTTTGTTGATGGCCTTTGCAGATGTAATTCTATTTACTCTAATGTTTTATTTTTTTTAGTTTCGTGAAATGTTTCACGGTGCTCGGGGTATGCCCCAACGTCTTTGTTCTAAATCCAAGTCGGCAAAACATTTGAAGATAAATCATTACTTCTGCACCTTTTTTTCATTTTCATTTATAAAATTTACTTACTTACCAAAAAAATGATTATTGATTTTTTTTTGTTTTTTTTTGTTATGAGATTATATTATGAAATTTGATTTTTGGGAGTCAGCACAGATAGACTTAGTTTCCGTCATAGACCGGGCTCGGTGGTGCCAAAATTATGGTATCAAAGAGACAAGATTATGTGAAAACACTCAAAGATTTAAGAATCAATGACATTTGAGAAATATTAAGTGACTCGTCAAGTGTTTTGGGCTTAGGATATTGTGGGTAAGCGAGAGATTTAGAATTGGTGGAAATTCTCTCTTTGTTTTGCAGGTATGTCAAAGTAATAAAGCATTAACGTTGGTGGATCCTTCGGAGCTTCTGACAGAACCGATAGGGATAAATTTGCAGGAGATTGTGGAGCACTATGGAAAATGGTGCAGCTCGTTTATCAAGCAATCAGCACATAAGTGATTAGTTCACAAGCGATTGGAGCATAGTAAGGTCAAGGTCATATTCCACAACTTCATGGAAAATGCATGCCAAAGTTAAATTGGGAGCCAAATCCACTTAAAACTGAGGCACAACTAGCATGACTCAAGAACGCATTCAATGTGATCCAGTGCAAGATGGAGAATAAAGTCTGCCTCACTATTGACTGAATCATTGAAGAGGCAAACCACTGGTAAAATATGACAAAACACAAACTAGACACGACAGTCAAGACCATTTCATGGGAGGGGTTCCCTTTTTTTTTTTTTTTTTGGTAAGCAAACCTACTTTGCTTTAGTGACAAATACTTCACATCTTGCATTTGGGCTAGAGAAAGAGGTAGAGTTCCTGAGGTTAAAGCAAGGGAGTCCTGTTGTTTCTGCTGACCAAGACACTATCAGAATGGAAGGAAGTTCCCCGATGTCCTGTAATTCTTTAGGCATGGATACTATTTCTGACATGGATGTTGTTTCCTCTGGTTTGATGGCGGATTTTCTGATGCATATTTCCTCTTAGCCAGTCTCTGAAATGGCTAAAGGTTCTTGCGCTGGTAGCCCCTCTCCCAGCACTCATGCTGACCATGCAATCCGGATCGGTTGTGTCCCGAGTAGTGGCAAATTAGCCCTGGGCTCTAACTTAGCTCATATTGAGAGGAAACCGGACTTGCTTTCTTTGGATGTGAATCTTGAGTTAACTCCTGAATCAATTTCAATACTTTCTAGTAAGTATCTCCTGGATAAGCCCGGCCCTGTCGAGAAGGCAGTGGGCGATGAGGTTCTTGAGGCCGGCGACCAACGGGTCCTTGACTGTAGCCCTGTAAATGTTTCTGCTCAGACCTCAGAGGCCACGGTAGCTGAGGATGTTGATAACGATCCAATGCTCCTTGCCCTGTAGATGTTGCTAGCGGAAAAAGATACTCTGCTACATTTTAACTCCCTCGCCCCAGATCAAAGATACATCGTGTTAGTTTTTTTAGATAGCTGTTGGTGTGATGTAATTGAAAAGACAATGGATGAGTTCAAATCATCCTCTCCGCTGGATGAGGCAAATCTGAACAACTCCTCGGGTGCACCTTTTGAAGCCCTCAGATTGTTAATGGTTGCTAAATCTTCTAAACCACACATTGATTCCTTATCTTCTGATGGGAAGTAGGTTATTTTTTATTTTCTTTATTTCCTGCTGAAATTGAATACGGCTTTTTCATTCGATCAATATAGCGATCTGGATGGATTAGTGGCGAGCCTCCATATATTTGACAACTCTAACCGTTCACAATGGCTGAATGGCCGATGTGTTAAGGAGGTGCTTCATAATCAAGATATTACAATGCAAGATGGAACCTGGAAACAAGCCAAGTCAAGAAGAAAGCAAAAAGCTGCCTCCAAGAACTCTAAGGGTTTCTCAGGCACGAAAGCCGCTCTTGTGCCGTCTGAAGGCCAATTTGGCATGTGAGGTGGCGTTTTTGGTGGTTGACAGGGTGTGCTTTTGCCCGATTTGGGTTACCTTGCTGTTGAGGCTCATTCGCCAAACAAGCTGCGTTTTTGCCCGGTGTGGAGTTTTGGCCGATTTGGCCTAGTTGATGTGGCTTGTAAACCTTTAGCTGCCGTTTTACAACTGAAGGCCGGAAGGCTTTTCGCCCGGGATGCGATCAAATGTCGATTTGGAATGCTGTTCTATTTCGCCCTGTTTGGATAGTATGCTAAATATGCCGGTATGTGGGATTTGGCCGGTTTGCTTTTGCTTGGTTTTGCCCGGTGTAGAGTTGAGGCCAGTTTGGCCTAGCTGACGTGGCTTGTAGCTACCGTTTTACAATTGAGTTCTGTTGTCAGTTACGATGACCTTGAGAATGCCAAATCTGCTCATAATGCTCTAGTGGACAAATTCCAGAGTATTATGCTCAATAATTTTGGCCATCGGGGTGACTTCAACCAATTTTCAAAGTAGTCTATGCCCATAATAATGAACTTCCTTTACCCAGTCGCGATGGAAAATGGGCCAAAAATATTGAGCCCCATTGCATGAAAGGCCAAGGAGCTTGGAGGGAGCTCAGCTCTGCGAGCGGCTAGTGGTGAAGATTGCAGTGGAGTTGACAATTCTCACACTTTTTCACAAACTCCAATGCGTCCTTCTTCATTGTAGGCCAATAATATCCCTAGCACATGATTTTAAACGCTAGGTTCTTGCCGCTATTGTGTGATCCACATATCCCAAGGTAGATTTCGCTCAATGCGTAGTCGGCCTCCTCAGGAGTTAGATACTGGAGGTACGGAGTCGAGTATCCACGACAATATAGCCGTCTGTCGACTATGATGTACCAACCAATCGTCTTCTTGATCCGCTTGGCATCGTCCACGTTATCCGACAATGTTCAATCTGCTAAATATCTCCAGTGTAGTTTTTGGCGTCAGAAACTTGCATCACTTTTTGTTCTTTTATACTAGGAGCGCTCAAAACTTTCCTCACATCCCTCAAGTACTATTCTAGATCTTCGGTAGCGGCCGCTCTGGCAAGTTGGTCGGCCTTCCAATTCTCAATTCTAGAGAAGTGGACTAAGTTCAGTTTGACAAACCTTCGGATCGTATCATTCGCCTTAGCAAAGTATTTAGCCAAGAAAGGGTTGCACACCTCGAAACTCCCATTAATCTGGTTAATGGTTAGCTCTGAGTCACTGTAAATGGTCTGTCACTTAGCTGAGCACTCCCTGGCTAGTCGTAATTCGACTAACAGGGTTTCATATTCGACAACATTGTTGGTGGCCGAAAAATCGAGCTTAAGGAAATACTTCACCTCAAACCTGTCTGGAGTTCTTAGGACCATTCCAGAATCAATACCTAAGTTGGTAGACAAACCGTCCACATTGAGGACCCATTCTGACTCTTATGGGTGGTGATCCGTGTCTTCAGTGGGGTGCTCATTGATGATTAGGGTCGTGGTCTCGACGATGAAGTCAGCCAGAGCCTGCCCCATGGTGGTTGACCTAAGCCAACCAGGCTTCTGAAGGATATTTTTCAGTGTCTGGTCGGTTAGAACGACCACGCAATGAGTCTGAAAATATGGTCTCAGTTTCCAGGCTGATAAGATGAGGGCCAGAGCAAGTTTCTCAGCATGCTGGTAGCAATTCTCTACGCCGGTCAATGTTTTGCTCACATGGCGAGTCTCGAAGTTCTGGCGTATGAGAATTGAGTTAAGAGCCACCTCTGATACTTTCAAGTAGAGGTATTGCTCCTCTCCTCTTTGGGTGATGTCAGCAAGGTAGACTGGCCAGGTACTACTTCAACTCATCAAAGGTAGCTTGGCACTCTACAGTCCACTGAAAACCATTCACCTTTGTCCCCCTTAGAGCCTTGAAGAAAGACTAATATTTATCACCCGACTTTACCAGCAAGCAGAACAGTGCTGCCAGTCTACCGGTTAGCCTCTGGATATCCTTGATGCTTCGAGGCGGAGATATGTTCGTGAGGGCCTTAATCTTTTCTGGGTTTGATTCAATCCCTCACTAAGAGTCGATGAAACCTAGGAATTTTCATAAGGACATTGCAAAGATGCACTTTGATGGATACAGCTTCATCTAGTGCCTCGAAGCACCTCGAAGGATTCAACCAGATCGCGAATATGATTGCCGGTGGTTATACTTTTGACGGGCATGTCATCTACATACACCTTCATATTGCGGCCGATCTGCTTTTTGAACATCTTATTTACAAGACTTTGGTAAGTGGCACTAGCGTTCTTAAGATTGAAAGGTATGACCTTGTAGCAATAGGTCCAATGATCGGTCATGAACGAGGTGTGCTCCTCGTCCTCTGGGCTCATCTAAATTTGGTTGTAGCTTGAGTACGCGTCTATAAAACTCAGTAGTTCATGTCAATAAGTCGAGTCTACCAATAAGTCAATCTTGGGCAAAGGGAAGTTGTCTTTTGGGCAGGCTTTGTTGACGTTAGTGAAGTCGACGTACATCCACCATTTTTCATTGCTTTTATTTTCCAGGACGACATTGGAGAGCCAGTTCAGGTACTAAATTTCTTTGATAAAGTCGAAATCTAGTAGCTTCTTCACTTCTTCCTGGATAGCTACGAGTTTCTCCACAAAGTGATTCCACCGCTTCTGCTTGACGAGCATATGGTCGGGATCGAGGCCCAACTTGTGGATCATTATTCCGACCAGAACCTCAGGCATGTTAGCGGATGTCCATGTGAAGATATCAGCGTTCTATCTCAAAAATACTATTAGCTCGTCACGCAGGGGTCCGACGAGTGAGCCCCTAATCTATACACACCTCTCCAGATCCTCCGAATTCAGTGGTACTTAGTCAGTGGCCTTGCTAGACTGTACTTGCTGCAAGGTCACTTCGTCTCGATGGTCTAGTTCTCCTACAGGTCTTTTGCCGCCGTCGCTTGGAGCAATCTATGATATGCAACATGTTCGCCTAATTACTTGGTCATCCAACATTTCATTGATATCCCACATTGTTAAAAATTTTATTTTTAAATGTGAAATTGAGGTGACGGCTCTGACCATTGCTAGGCATGGCCAGCTTAAAATAGCGTTATATACGAAGGGCAGGTCAATAACAAAAAAGGTGAGTGTACGACTCACCGTTCTGGGGTACATACCCAGGGTGACCTCTAACTGTATTATTCCTTTGACAGCCACAAGTTCATTGTCCAGGCCATACAGTAGCCCTTCAGCAGGTTTCAATTGATTCTTTTTTAAGTCCAAGTTTGAAAAATGTAACGAGATAAAGCAAATCTTTCGAGCTTCCATTATCAATAAGGACCCGTTTTAACTGGTAGTCCACAATGATATCTGAAACAAGTGCAGATACAATAAGGGGATCTGAATGTGAGGAGTTTACATGAACTATGTCACTATCACTAAAGCTAATAATATTTACCTCCACTCTTTTCTTCTTGCGTCCACCTTGTCGCTCCTTTGTGATCTGCTTGGGTCTTAGACGGTCAAGTTGTTATTATATTGACCACTCCCATCGCAATCCGATTCTACGGTTGGGACAGATCTGGCCCTTCTGCACCGGAGGTGCCAGAACTCTACTTAGGGTTTCTAACAAACCTGGTGAGATGGCCCCTCCAGATAAGCTCCTCAATCTCCCGCTGGAGCATCTTGTATTCCTTCGTGATGTGTCCCGAAGATTGATAGAAATCACAATATTTTGCTGGATTTTTGCCCTCAGCGTTCTTCAGTGGCTTTGGCCACTTAATAAACTTTTCACCACTGATCTGCATAAGGATATTGGCCCATGTGTCACTGAGAGGAGTTAGGTTAACCGGTCTATACTCCTTACGGTCCAGAACTCCGGTCCTGTGCTGCTTCCCGTAGGGATTGTCGCCGCCACCGTTCTTCTGCTTTTTCTCTGCTGGGAAAGAGCGAGGCGGGTTGGTCCTCTCAGGACGCTTTGCTTCGTTAGCTTCTTCGGCGGCCACGTACCCCTGGTGATGGACTCCGCTTCCTAGAAGGTATGTGAGTTCTTGTGGGCCAAGTGGTTGAAGAAGTCACCGTGTGCTAATGCAAAAATAAAATTATGAAGCTTCATCTCCTCGGTGAGTTTTAGGATTCTTCTAACTTCTACCGCGAACAGCTCTAGAAACTTCCTTGTGTTCTCTCCCAATTTCTGCTTGATATGGGAGAGATGCTAAGGTTATTTCTCCTCCCGGTGGTTGGATGCATACTGAGTCAAGAAGACATTGGTGAGTTGTCAAAAATCCCAAATTGAGTTTGAAGGAAGCAGATGGAACCAAATTCAGGTGTCCCCCTTCAAGGTGAAGGGAAAACAATGGCACATTGCCGCCTCCTCCTGGCCCTGGAGACTCAAATGAGTGCAGAAGTGGTCGAAGTGATTCATGGAACCAGTGCTCCCATCGTAAGAATCCAGCGTTGGTATCTTAAATTTGGCCAGCAATGGGTGATTTAGGATCTCAGCAGTGAAGGGAGATCTCTCCAGATCAACGGCGTGCTCGCTGTAGTCTTTGAACACGCTGTTCCAAATCTTCTTGACTTTTGCCTCCACTCGGGAGACATTTTCAGATCTCTTAGAGTTGAAAAATATCCTCAACTCTGTTCTTTTTACTGTGCGGTGCATAGCTGGTCAGCTATTATCGCTAGTAGATCGGATGATCCTAGAAGCTACCTCTTGAGCCTAAGGTCGGGGCTCATCTAAGAGTATCAAGGGTTTCTCTTCTCTGAACTCTCATTCGGAGTTCTGTGGCCTAAGCACCCTTCAAGCCTTAGATGGCTCCGGGCATTAGAGGCCTTTGGAGTATGCGAGTTGTTCGACCTCATATCCTTCTTCGCCGGATTCTTCTTCCTTTGGCCTCCCCGCCAGGAAGATGAAATAGGAGTTGAGGGCAGAGCCCCCTACTTCTTCTTGCCCTGGCGGGTACAGAGCATTTGGAGTATTCTGGACATGTTATTCATCTGCTCAGCCAAGTTAAGGAAAAAAGGTACTGGCTGCCCTCCGACTAGATTACCAGCTGAATGGCCCAGGTCAGGAGAGGCAGCATCTCTAGCAAGATCGCTAGTTTGGGCTTTGGTGTTCATCATCTTTTTTTATAAAAATTGTTTTAAGTATGAAAGTGGTTGGCTTTTAGTTAACGTTCCCACAGATAGCGCCAATGATGCATTTTGAATCTAAGTTTTAAACAGATTCGCGTCAAATTATCCGTCGAATTTCGGTTTCATCCACGGAGTCTCAAATCTTGCACACCAGTAATTCGCCACTAAGCCAGGTGATGGTGAAATTTGATCCCACTAAGAATACTTTGACGCTCAAATCAGTAATTAGTCTTCTAAAGATAAGAAGCTTGTCACGAATCCGGACCAAACATGTCAATTTAAATAATTAATTATAATTTATAAAATCTAAAATTCCAAATAAATTTGACCTCTCGACCTAGGAGCAAACAGTTGAATACTCTAAAAAACATCTTCAAGCTCGTAGATGATCAAAATATTTTCAATGATCACAGAATGACTCTTAATTGTGACCATATATGCTAAATAAACTCAACACCCATCTCTCAACGGATAACTCGTTACACCAAAATTAACCCTGGAACCTTCTTACTTATTCATCCTTGAAACTTTGAAGATTCATAACCCAAAATGCAAAATGGGACTAACTTACCGAAACAATCTTCCATAACAAAGGATCCGACTTAACTTCATAGGCTGTAAATGCAAAATGCCCTGCTAAAACAGTCTGACTTCTATTTGGACGTTCTAAATCCGAATGCCTGAAATTTAAACGATTCCTTAACAAATAGCATATCAGGCAGCAATTTAAAGCAGACTCCCTTTTGGACGAAGCAAACTCGTCTCGCGAACTTCTTCTCGCTAAACTTGCAGGCTGATCTTACAAACTCAAACTTCAAGGAAGAAGACTTTACTTTATCTGACTTTCCTTTACCTTGTCCTTTGAATGATAAACAATCCATCTTTCAAGTCTTAACTCCAATGCTCTGATTTCTTTTGGAAACGCTTCTCTTGGAGCTACTCCTACTTGATCAACAGGGTATGATCCAACTCTTCGTCATAAGTACATTTGAAAGACACCGACTACTTCCTGATTGAATCTTGAAGTCCTCATCTACTATCATCTTTTAACAAATCTTGCAAATTCTTCAACCTCTTCCTGAGCATTGCTTTAGGAGATCGAACCACAAACTCTTTGTCCTTCGATTCTTCAACGATGAAAGATTTACAGGAACGACTATCCACCCGATCATAGCGACGAGTGGGAATGGACAATCTTCAGTCTTTCTCTTGTTCCAACTATAACTTCAGACCTCTACACGATCAGCATCATTGTTGCCAACGAAATCAAACTTGCACTTCATTGTCTTGTCTTCTAGTAAGGATAAACGAGTTGATTTGACTTGAACTTCTCATCTTTATCTGCGTCATCCACTCTTGAAGAATCTTCATTTATCTCCACTTTTACCGCTAACCTTGCTGTCGATCAAAAATCTCCTTCTACCCCGCGAGATTTCAAGTTGACCAACTTTATCACCTACCCCTCTGCCGACCAAAATCTCCTTCTACTTCGCGAGATTTCGGACTAGCTCCAATTTCAGACCACTACTCTTCCAAAATTGTAAATTCTAACAAAATCTCTACATATTTATTGAAACCAAACAAAATTCTAATTCAACTACTATATCAAATCATACATTACGTCGCTTGTGCGACTTATCATTATCGGATGATCATCCTTCCAATTCATACTCAAACCCTTACGACTCGACTTTCTGATTCAAACCCAAATCTCTACAACTCAAATTTTCTATTATCAACCAAAGGTAATACTTATTATACCCAAATATTCGACCAGTTATTTATCCAAAATAACCCAAAGTACC
>JAODPA010068878.1:0-10053 GCA_025585075.1 Nepenthes mirabilis | reverse complement strand
TGATTCATATTTAAGTAAAGAATATTCTTCAATAAGAAAGATTGCATTTTTCCATAAGAAAAATTGCTTATACTTGATGGGCACCTGATGCACGTGCGCTAATGACAATATAGGTACGTGTTGTGTTTGCCTGAAGGAGCTCAAGTGCTGTTTGGATAGAAGAGCTATGCTTAATGCTCACACTAATACGATGCTTGCATGCTAATACATAATACAGGTGCATATCGACGCACGTGTGCCGTGGCCAAATTTATAAGCAAGATTTAATTTTTGAGTTATAACACATGCTAAGTTTTCAACCTATTGCACCCCAAAATTGAGAGAGAACGAAAAAAAGAGAGAGAATATAAGAAGAGTAGGATATACTCATCCGTTTGAATTTCGAACCATATTTTATTTTTCGTTAATTTTGAATATGAGTTCTTGCTATTAGGAAGAATGTTTTTATTGGTTTTTTCTTCTTATTTACTATTGTATTTTTCATTATTCGATTAACTCATTACAATGTGATATATCTTTAGGTTATTTGAAATTATTATAATCAGATTTATCGTATAGTAGATATTTATGAACATATTGTATCGTGATTTTTTTCTCATTCTCAAATGGATTTTTCACATGAAGCTCTTGTATCTCATTTTGTAGTTGATAAGTCATATTGAGACCACGATAAAAAGGCCATCCGAAAGTTACAACCCAAAAGAAGTCCCCCATAACCCAAAGCCTGAGATCGCATTGTTTAGGATCGCCCATCAAGGCATGGGCTGGCCCAACAACCCGCCATGAACGGCCCCATTAGGACAACTTACGATCCTTTTTCTGTGTGTTGAGAAAACTTATAATAACCGGTCAGTACAAACCTGATAGATATTCTAGGAATATTTGCCCCCGATTTACATGATCTCTCCTAAAATAGCAACTGCCATACAATGCGCCTTCCATGCTCACGTTAAAGAAAGAATGAATCCTCTTGATTGAAGATAGTTGTCATAATCGGCACCAATGATCCCCGTGGTAACATGTCAAACTCGTGTGAATAGTTGTCTGCCAGCCTTGGCGCCCAACAGTTTAAATGCTATAAATACTTGTTTATTCTCACAAGCAAAAGGGGGAGAGAGGAAAAGAAATGCGCCACAGACTCCATCTAGGAGGCCCTGCCCGGTTCATCTTGGAGACCTACCCACCAGTCCTCCCACGGGAGGCCTGCCATCCAATCCATCCAAGAGGCACCACTCGAGGAGTCCAACCCTTTGTTTAGGAGCCAGCCCTATGTTTCAGAGTTGGGAGTCGTCCTCCACCCAGGAGCCACCCTCCATTCACAAGGCTTGCCCTCTATCTAAGAGGCCATCTGTTTAGGTGACTTGTCTTCCATTTTAGGGGCCTTGCTCTTACCCTCCATCACCTAAAGTCACCCCTTAGTCGGGCGTACCTAAAACCGCCCCCAAGTTAGGCACGCCTAAAATCGCCACTTAGTCGAGCACACCTAAAGCTGCCCCCAAGTTGAGTGCATCTAAAATCGCCCCCAAGTCAGGCACACACGTACACTCAATCCCTCACTACATGTATCAATGCATCTTCTTATACCTTCACATCTTTCTATTCCTCTGAAAAATTATCTAATTTGAGTTTTGAAAGATATACCAAGAAGTGAGTCCTGCTAATACTTTAATATCTTATTTTTAGTTGTGTTGCGCAGGGTTTAAGTTCGAAGAGATAGGGACCGAATTGGCTCTAATTCGACCCCATGTGGAAGATCGAGTAACTCCATAGCCCAAATCTAAGGACACATCATTAGTACCGTTTGTGGGAATGACTAAAAAATCTTCCTCCTTAACTACAAGAACAAACATGATCAGTATTTTTGGTACGAGCCATTGCACCAATTGGATGTGTAATCACCCATGGCGACGATCTCTCATTGGGTAGCCATGCGGACAGACGATCAACCCCAAGCATGCAAGCACTTGCTGCTCAACTAGATGTCTAGACCACTACGCCCCACTTCTCAATGACAGTGAATTGGTGGCAAACAAATGTAATGAGCTTGAAACAAGACTGACAGGCTGATGATCCAATCTTGCTTGACTTGTCGGCAATCCAGTCCAGTATCCAGTCGGCTTGACTGGTCGAGGATCCACTCCAGCACCAGGCTTGCCTGACTGATCTAGATTCAATCCAGCATCCGACCGATTTTACTTGTCAGCAATCCGGTCCAGCATCCAACTGGCTTGACTGGTGAAGGATCCACTCTAGTGTCCAGCCTGTCAGACCAATCTAGCCAGTTTGACTGGTTAGCGATCCAGTCTAGTCCAGCATGTCTGAATGGTTTATAATCCAATCCGACTTCAGGACAAACTAATAGCAGTCTAGTCTCCCCGATCCAGCAGCTGGTCGCCCTTCGAATTTCACAGTCTCACTGTCCTCAACCTTGGCACCCCGGTCACTCCTTGGGCTTGACGTCAACATTTAGAATGGTTGTCTAGTATCTCGCTATGTGCGCGACCATGCCTTCAATTGAGTTTGGGCCCACACGAAAATGATCCATAACCCAACATCAACATCATGTGGGCCCCAAACCGTCCGCACCCATTTGAAGGTGTAATGCGAGGGGCTCCACCCTCAGACCTCCAGATGATTGGAGAGAGCCAGTATCCTCAGAGGATTCAGAGGCCCAACAACCTCAAGGTCCAGGCGGCTCCAGGCGACAGGGCCCAACCATAGCCAGACAACCAACCGAGTTGCTAGTGGAAGGCAGAAGATTCGGATGACCTCAGGTGCAAAGAGCTCTGCCCCCTGCACACAGCCTCCCATGTTAGAAGATGCTGCCTACTCGTCGGCCGAGGTCCTCTCCCTTCCAGCACTAGAAGGTTACACATCAACAAATAAGTGTAGTCAGTACTTGTGCTCCAACCAACACGTCAGCCAAAGACATCGCCTCGATGGAAACAACCCTATGGGTAGCCATGGTGATATTTGGTCTTGCCTTGGGCATCACGCTTGAGAGGCTACTTATGCAACTGCCTTGATGGCCGGTGGCTAGGGGCTCTCTCTTCCCATGTGCAAACCTTAACACTCTCAAAAGGAGAAGCCGGAGAAAGAGATCGCTTGCTAAGAAAAAAGAGATCGCTTGCTAAGAAAAATCTTATCCGCCTAATGACCTCAGCATTTGAGAGGAACCGAGCAACAGGGCCCACTCTCGATAGAAAGATTGACCAAGTCCCAGAATACAAGATAAAAGCTTAGAGTGATGACACCTTCACTATTCTTGAGACAACTGACGATATTATGCCCACAAAGAAGACTCCTGTAGAACTGACAGGCATCCAACCGTCCCCTCACGGGGGCTAGAGGATCAACAGGAGAAGCTTTTAGAGTGATCCCCTAACCCAAGGGCTTGGCAAGGTTGATCCCCCAAGGATGCTCCGTGTTGGTCCCATGCAGATCATTAGATCATACAGAAGCTGTCACTATGCTCACAATAGGGGCTCAACATGCTCGACTAATTATCTGCTACACCAGCCAGAAACATCCCATGGCGACGATCCCTCATAATGTAACTACGCTGACAACGGGCCCCAGGGCATGTAGATGCTCGGAGTGCGGATGAACACCCCTTTTCCAGACCGCATGTGTCCGTCTGAAGACACTACATTGGGTGCTCCGTCTTGTGACACCCCGTTAAATTGGTGTGGACCAACATCTATGGAAGAGCTAATGGCCTGATGACGTCGTGGCTTGGGTGGCCATGGGTGACAAGGCCTAGCACCGATAAGAAGACCAACAGGGTCATAAACTATGAAATGAAAGCTTAGAGCCTCATGGCCCACGACCATTCCTGTAACAGCAGGGGACCCCGTGCCTGAGAAGGAACTCTGCGACCTCAGAAGACACTTAGCCGACCTAGCCAGATAATCGTTCAGGATGAGGACTCGGTCATCACCATCTCCTTGCAGTATTCAGGAATAACATCCGGAGTCCCTCAATCAAAGTTTCGATCCGGCATTCCGCCTGGATCACTTTTGTACTTTGCTGGGCTCCCCAGGCATCATAAATTCCCAATGTAGTGTCGGAAGTTGTCTCAAGTGCCCACTGGAAGGGTTGAGCCCTCAAACCCCCCTTGCCTGTGGCATTCCACACCGGAAGACACTTCCCTCTCAACGACCAAAGTCCACTCTCGGCACCTACAGGTCACACGTTGGCTATAGCGGCCACCCAGTCCCAAGGACATAGCGCACAATCCCTCGCAAGTACCAATGACGATTCCACACCGAATCCATGTAAGTCTTGCATACATCATGTTGGGTATTTGAATAATACTCTAATCAATGAAATAGCTATTTGTTTATTGTTTATCTGCTCATACGAATGCTTTCATAACATTGCATAAAACCATATGACCTAGACTGCCCCTAAATCTCGTGAATTCTAAATCACCTATCACCAAATATCGGTCCCAAACCGAGTGGCCCAGAGACGGTCAAATTTGAACCTCAATCCCGTATCGAGCGGCTCATACACAGTAGAAATTGAACTTAGGTCCCGTACCAAGCGACCCATACGCAGTCGAATTTGAATCTCAAACCCATATCGAGTAGCCCATACGTGGTCATATATGAACCTCGGTCTCGTCACTGAGCAGCCCATGTGCGGTCAAACTTAAAACCTTAGGAGGCTTCTTTAGGCATGTGTGTGACAACTTCCACCTAAAGGGACAAGTACCATCAGTCTACAATGGTCGGCAAACTAGGACCTAACACATGAATTCTACAACGTCCTCCAATAGTATTGAGCACCGATGGGTACATGTAGACGATGGCCTAGGCTAGCAAAAGCCCAACGACAACAGCCACAAAGCTTAGCCGGTAACCACGTGTTCCCAACACCACAACTTCCTCCCAGTAGGAGCGAGCGCAGCTCAGAGTGCACAACCAAATCGACCCTGGTGGCGACAATGTCAACAGTGTTCACCCAGCTCTCCATCTCTCTTACTACTCACTCCCAAATCGTGTCCTCACGGCAATGTGATCCAATCCAAAGCCCCAAATTCCTCCTTAGTAAGTTTTTGGACCTTGCATAAGGCTCAGATAGCCTACGGTCGAAGCGAGGGGTCAGTACCAGACTGTATGGTGCCTTGGCAATAGTACTTAATATACGAGCAACAAAGCATCGAACAAAAAGATTTCATTGAAATTGTTCGTTTGGAAATTTCTCCAAAAGCAGCTTTATCCCCATGAAAATGGAAACATACAGCAGTAAATTGAGCCCTGGGAACGATCTAAGTCGGGATTTTTTTTCAACATTTATTAATTCATTAGTTAGGCAGTTCTCTCAAGGTAGTGAAGTGACAAAAGGTGGTTCAGTGACCGATGGGAAGAATCAAAGCATTCTAGCTACTTCATTAAAGAATTTGGATATACATATTTGAAGGTATCTGACAGCCTTAAAAGATAAAAAATGCTATCTAGGCCTACAGCCTAGCTAGATGATTATCCTATGGTCATGGGCCTGCCGGAGAACGTGGCACAGGTCCTCTACCCTCTCTAATCGGGAAGTTAATCAAGTTCAAATGGCAAGAAGCTCCAACATTCCTTAAGTCAAAGAAGCCAACTGGGAAGTCAAGTGCAGCCAATGAGACTAATGTGCGCATTAGTTGGCACGCACTTAGCACTGCAGTGCGTCCCTGACAGTAGCATCGACCCAGTGCTCCATCTCCTCGGTAACACGACTAATGTGCGCATGCAACAAGTGAACAATCTCAACTCCATGCAAGAGCACGACCTCCTCTAACTAACGAGGCACCCTCTGAGGCTATCAATCAAAAAAGAGAGGTCAACCAAAGGCAATATCGACAAAACATATATGCAAAAATCCGTACTACTTCCCAATGAGACAGGCATACCTGGCAGGAAGACCCAACGGGTTCAATGCCTGTAGGCACCCTCAAGGCGCCATGAGGCTCGAGGAGTGGAGTGCCCGGGTGGTGTCCTTCCTCGGCGGCGGCCCCATTCACTAGGTCCTCTTCTTTGATGTCCTTCATTATTCGACCATCCCCACTTCCCTCCTTGGTCGAAGGCTTAGTGGAAGAGGAAGATGGCGCTCCTTGTACCAGGGCAACCAAAGTTGGAATGTTGATAACGTCTCAATCAGCCATCCAGAAAGCAGTAGCAAAAGCAAAGATGTCAGTGGAGGCCAAGCGATATAAAAAATGATAGGAGATGC
The DNA here is from genome assembly GCA_025585075.1 of Nepenthes mirabilis. Taxonomy (NCBI): domain Eukaryota; kingdom Viridiplantae; phylum Streptophyta; class Magnoliopsida; order Caryophyllales; family Nepenthaceae; genus Nepenthes; species Nepenthes mirabilis. Next base: position 3,834 of record JAODPA010068878.1, on the reverse strand, counting down.
CACACTTAAATAGATGGAGCCACTACTTGGAACAACGTCGCAACAAAGTTGAAAGGTTGCATCACTATAATGGCGAACGATGCGTGGCCTCACCCTAGCAAATATGCCTATAGGCGGCATTATGACGGACGTCACCTCGCATCCCCGCGTAGCCCGCCATCAGTCACTGCACTCTACCACTCTGACTAATGCGACGGCTATCCAACACTAGTCTCCAGTTGCTTCCCTTTGCAATAATGCCCAGCACATCACTCTCCAAAACTTGTAAAGTGGCGGTGTACAACCCTAACAGACTCGAGACAAGGACATCCGGCCTCCTTGCTGATTGGAAGTCAGGTTGAGAGGCTAAACATTGACCTTCCACGACGTCAGTAAATCAAATCTCCAAAACATTAAAAATCCAATCCGCAGGAAGACAGGAGGCAACCAAGATGGGCTTGAGGTCGGGTCAGCCAACCACCTCCCCAGCCCAGTTTTGGGTCTAGTGACTGCATGCCACTCACTAGAAGATCGGGCCGTCTATCGATCAACCCAACAACAAGCAACAATGTTCAGAGGTAGCCCCCTAGAAGAGTCAAAAGTATATGGCATGCAGCCTAGACAGCCTCGAGGCTGGGTTGGCCTGCCCTTCGCGGGTATGGTGCTGGGTCGAGTGGCCATGCACCGACCTACCAAAAGATCAGGATGTCTGAGGGCCAGCTTGTTAGAATGTCAAATATTCGAATCGTAAAGGGTGAAAAATCAAAGTGCTCCGATCATTCACATCATGTGAGAATATTAGGAATACACAATGAAGTCAAAGAATGCTCGGTAGTTCCATTAGTCGATTCACTTTACAAAGCACAAGCTCTGACAACAAAGATACAACATCATAAAGGAATAAAAATATATGGCACGACGATCCGACTACTAAAGCTCTGCTCCATAGGCACACAACCCTGAGACAAAATCTCAGCAGCAAGAGCACCACGTTCCAGACGATTGAAGAGATCATGCTCCTACACGTCGAGCCGGAGGTGCATGCCAAAGCCCTCACTAGCAAGAGGGAGGCACAAAGCATCAATGCCATCCCGGGAAGCATCCACCAAAACCAACCGTAATTGTGCAAATCCGTTCATCAACACCGAAACCGACACGGCAACAATGGCCTAAGCTTCGACATGAACTCAAGGAATGTACCCCCACCAGCAACTTCCAGATCGAACCCCCGTGGGCTACTTAGGGTTGAGTCGCTCGGCCGGAGGGGACGAGATGTCAACCTCTCCCACTGAAAGGGCCAAGTAGCCACTCCTCTTGGGCTGTCCTGGTAAGAGCTCTCCGTTACTAATTGGTAAAAGGAGAAATCGTCCCGAGCCTTGCTCAATGCTACGCAAAACCAGGATGTGTTAAGATGAAAAGAAGGAAACCAAAGTGGATCCAAATCACGCCTTTAGCACTAGCTCCCAGCATTGAGCCAGGGTCTTCATCGACTTTGGCAGGTGGTTGTGTAGGCTTCTTGCCCGCTCCGAACATTCATACAACTTAGTTGGTATGGATGATTTATAGCCAGAAGAGGAGATTGGAGCGCTATTACTACAGAAGATCACATCACTAGTGTAATCCGCAGAAAATCAGCATAGTCCAGAGAATCACTCTCAAATCCTATTAATCAAAGTAACAGTCTGCAAGGTTTTTTGAAAAGGAAAGTGTACAACCTACACGATGACATCCCATCGTTACATACCGGGGGTTAAAATTTTGAACTACTTGATATAGGGATTAGTAATGGGTCCGTCACCCATGAACAGACCCGGACACTGAGACCCAGGATGAAAAGGTCATCTGAAAGTCACGACCCAAGAGAATGCCCCCATAGCCGAAGGCCCGAGATCACATAGTTTAGGATCATTCACCGAGACATGGACCGGCCCAGCAGCTCACCATGAACTGCCCCATCAGAATGGCCCATAATCTTTTTTTTATACGCTGAGAAAACTTGTCATAACTAGTCAGTACAAGCCTAACAGATATTCCCAGAATATACACCCACGATTTGCACGATCTCTCTCAAAGTGACAACTATCATACCAGGCGCCACCTATGATCATGTCAAAGAAGGAAGGAATCTTTTTTATTGAAGATGATTACCATAATCAGCACCCACAATCCCCATGGTAGTCTATCAAATCCGCGTGGACAGTCATCTACCAGCCTTGGCACCTGACCGCCTAAACGTTATAAATACATGTTTACTCTCACAAGAAATAGGAAAAGAAAGGAGAAAAACGGCACTACAGACTCCATCCATGAGGCCTTGCCTAGTCCATCCTAGAGTCCTGCCCACCATACCTCCTAGGAGGAGGCTGCCCAAACCATCCAGGAGGAGGCCAGCCCTCCAATCTATTCAGAAGGCGCCACCTAAGGAGTCCAACCCTTTGTCTAAGAGTCAGTCCTACTTTCCAGAGCTAGGAGTCGTCCTCCACCAAGGAGCCGCTTTCCATTCACTAGGTCTGCCTTCTATCCAAGAGGCCTACCCTCTATCCAAGAGGCCATCTATCCAGGTGATCTGCCTTCTATTTTAAGAGCCTTGCTCCTGTTCTCCATCTCATAGGCCACCCCTCAATCGGATGCAGCTAAAGCCACCTCTCAACCGGGTACACCTAAAGTCGCCTCTGAGTCGAGTGCACCTAAAGCCACCCTCACGTCAGGCACATCTAAAACCGCCCCCGAGTCAGGCGCACATCCCCCACTACATGCATCCATGCATCTTCTTAAATCCTTATATATTTTTATTCTTTTAGAAAATTATTTGATTTGAGTGTCGGAGGATATACATCATTATATCTGATTTGATCTCTTATTTTAGTTGTGTTACGCAGGGTTTAGGTTCGAAGAGATAGAAACTAGATCGGCTCCAATTCGACCCAACACATAAAATCTAGTAGTTCTCTAACCCATATAACAACCCGAATCTAGGAACACTTTAGTAGTTATTATTTTTTATAGTGTATTGTCATATTATCTACTCGTAAGTTCAAACAATCGGTAATAATTCCTATAAAGATTTACTCTTAGCTTTATGAATAAGGCGTAGTGACCATAACTTAATAAGGATCATTATGCTTTTGGATTTGTTCATTGCAACTGTTTCTTAGCCCACTAACTTCTATCCTAACTACAACAGATGTGTTTTTTCAAAGCAAATCGATGAAGATGATTCTCCTTTTGAATGGTTTCTTTCTATGACCTAAGTAATGGGTTGACTGTTAGCCTTTTGAGCAAATAAATATGCCACATGTTTCTAATTATGAGGATATGGAACTGTGGCTAATGGTATTGACCAAGGGTGGTGAAGCCATGCTTGTTTGGGGGCGAACCACAAGCCAAATGACATAGTGGCCGTTCGATTGATTGAACCCATATGTTTTTAGTTCAATATTATATTAGGATTTACTTGTATGGTATTAGACCCCTAACTTGCCTAGATCGGCGAGTGTTCTATCGGCTCATGGATCCTCCTCATCTTCTTCGGCTCGTTTGCATTTTGAATTCCAGCTAGACCTAATAGAACCCAATACCTGTATTTTTAGCCGTGACATAATCAAGTGATAGTTCTATATAGTAGAGAGAATTGTAATCATAATTTTGCTGTTTGAAGGCAATGGACTTCCTTCTTTTACGGTATGTTTAGTTGATGGAATGGAATAATTAGGGAATTGAATAATTATTTTCAGGGAATAGGATAAGATGGGAATAAAGTTAAAAATTATTATTCCTATTTTTTATTGTTGGAATAAAATTAGTTGAAAATTTGTATTCTAATGTTTGATTTGTAAAATTGTATGAGGAATAAGG
>JAODPA010068877.1:0-10053 GCA_025585075.1 Nepenthes mirabilis | reverse complement strand
TAATCATCAAAAGATATTCACAAAATGTACATAATTTATACATCATTAATCATATCTTAGCAAACTCATATGATATGGATGATCTTTGTATAATTTTGAGGACAAAACTTTAGTCAAAGGTTCTACAACCATTAGCACAGTATTGATGTGCTCAAATAACACATTATATTTATCACATTTTTTTTTTATGAAAAGATATTTTACTTCTATATACTTATTTTTATTAGACACCTTACCATTTGAAGGGTATTGATATCCATTGTCTAATTGAAAGACCCGTTTTCATGAGTTTGCTCTTATAGCACGAAGGCCTAGTAGGCCTAAATGGCCAACTCGACCCAATGGACATAATGGCCGTAGAGTTCATTATGGCCCAAAGACTCATGGTAACGGTCGAGCGTTCTACTAAGCCTGCAAAGTCGGCATGTTAAAAGTTGATGGCTGACTCTGTTAAAATGCAAGAAGGAATGAATGTGACCTCTTAGAGAAGATAGCAGCTTTTGAAAAGCATGTGCGCCCTAAGAGAAACAGTTGACTTCCAGAATTAGTGGCCTTTATAGGACGGCATAGTGGATTTTACAAAGTTCGTAGCAAGTATTCCCACACACAGGAAAACCGTCAAGTATATATACACAATCCAAACTCCAAGAGAAGGATACGTAACAGTGCACGTAAGAAAAAAAGCAAAAGTAGGACGCCACTTTGCTCTCTGCTCTTATTCTCTGTAAACTTGAGCCACTTGTAACCAAGATTATCATAGTGAAAATATTCCTATACTAAGAGTCCTATGGTTTTTTCCTCTCATTTAAGAAGGAGTTTTCTATGTAAAAATATTGCGTGCTACTTTCTGTCTTTCTCTCTTTAGAGTCCACATCTTCGTCCTTAAAATCATTTCCCCTGGCCAAAGAAGACTATCCAAGTACTTTGTGTTGTACGGGTTCAGATTCATATATAAGGTGAAAAGGTCCAAGGACTCATTTGAATCTCCGTCCGTACAACAAATAAGATCCGAGAATGTAACATTGGCACCGTCTATGGAAACTGACTAAAAGTCAGGTTAACATATTTTCTAAAAACTGAAACATGGTGAACACAAGAGTACAAACCAATGTCACAGTCAGAGAAGCTGCTTCATGTAGCAATGGCCCCATTGTGGGCACCAGGATAGATGACCATCCTGACCCATATGTCTGAGTATTGGCAATAAGAATGGACAACATTTTCAAAGCCGTCCAGACTCTTTGTTCGAAAATGGATGAGCAGCCAAAGGGGGTGACATCCACAGCCTCCCAGACCGCCACGTTCTAGAAGAAGGGAAAGAGAAAGAAGAATCCCACTTAGCAAGTTAATCAGCACAAGGGCTCTGGAACTCAATTCGCCTCGAGCGGCAAAGTCCCGACATGACTTGAAGGCCGCTTGGGTCCTCAGATCTAGAAGGAAAACCCATAGAGGAGAAATCCTCAATGTTCACGTAACAACCAAGAGTATGCCATTCAGGAGGTATCCCCTCGTGACGAGATCCCACCAAGGGCTAGGAGCCTTCTAAAGCCGCAAGCTGCCCAGAATGCTTGAGAGTTAAGGAAATATCTCAACGAAAAGAAGATAACGGCTCTACCCCAGGTGGAGGAGAAGCTCAAAAAGATCTGACAGCAAGTCTTTGGTGATAACAATTGAGGAGGAATTACTGACCTTTGCATGTCTCTATTTACAATGGATATCGAAATGAGGCAACTCTCCCCAAAGTTTAAAATGTCAAATTTTGACATTTCAACGAAAGTGCTGATCCAATGGATCATCTAGATCATTTTCGTGAGCATCTGAGCCTTTAGGACTTGGATGAGATGACGATGTGTCAATACTTTCCGTTGACACTTAAGAGAGATGCAAGAATTTGGTTTTATGGACTGCCAACAAATTCCATTCGATCATTTAGTAAGTTGGTAGATAATTTTCTCTCCCAGTTTGCGTTTAATAGAAGAATTGAGAAGCAACCATGGCACCTTACTCGTATGAAGCAATGAGCCAGGGAGAATTTGAGAGGATTTCTGTCCCGGTTCATTGCAGAGGCCAAGCAAATTCCCAAGTTAACGAATGGGGTAAAATTTAACACTTTTTTATCTGCATTAGAGGGAGGAGCTTTCTTCAAGTACCTCATCTAGAAGGGGCCCCAAACCGTTGTAGAGGTCGAGGCCGTGGCACAAGCATATACAGCAGTCGAATAAGCCAATGACGCCAAGAAGTCAAAACGAAACGAGAACTTCCACCCGAGGGCGGTGGAAAAAAAGAGAAAAGTGGAGACCATCAAGGTTCCCAAGGGCTGAAGAAGCAGCACAAGTCCAAGTAGGTCGTTTGGAGGGAGCTCAGACCTATGAACCTGACTACCTTGAATGACACACGTACTAACATCCTGATATAGATTCGGGATAAAAAATTTTTGAAGTCGCTCAAAGTGCTGAAGAATACAGAGGGTGGTGATCAGTCGAAGTATTGCCACTATCATCACTGTGGAGGTCACAGTAAAGAGGACCGTCGGACGCTGCAGAAAGAAATCGAGGAGCTGATCAAGAGATGGCACCTTAACACTTCCTACAAAGACTCGAACAAACTTCCCGAATAACAGGTGATGGTGAGGTTGACCCACCGAGAAATAGAGTGGCCGCGGGAGCTGTGAACATGATATTAACTCACCCAGCCAGAGAAAACACCAGGGAGAACTCTGCAGCCAAGAAGCCAAGGGTAGGAACTAGAGATGAAATTATTAGTTTTAGTAACGAAGATATGACTTATGTAACTTTCCCACATTCTGATCCCTTGGTTGCAACTGCACTCGTTTCTGATGGAGCCGTTAACTACCAGATGAAATGAATATTTATTGATAATAGAAACTTATGGAATTTACTTTATCTCAATACGTGTTTTAAATTGGGATTTAAGAGGAACCAATTGAAAGCGACTGAGGGACCTCTCTAAGGGCTGGATAATGAGCCAGTACCAGTTCAGGGGGTCATCCAACTCAAAGTCACTCTAAGGACTTATCCGATGACTGCATCCAAGACTCTCACCTTCTTGGTAGTAGACCTTCCATCGGTCTATAATGCTATTCTCAGACGTCCTTGTCTGACTACTTTCGATGCCGTCACTTTCATCCCACATTTGAAGATGAAATTCTCGATAGCATTTGGAATTGGGGAGGTCTTCGGAGACCAAACGATCAGATGGACATACTATCTGTCACAAGTCACACAGGCATCACTTCCCCAACCTATGGAAGACCTTGATCTATGAGATGAAACAACATTGCAACAAGTTCAATCTTAAACCTTCCGAGGTCTCAAGGAGTATATTTTGAGTCCTCCTCTCTTAGCTTCTCCTCAGCCAGGCGAGGAACTATACTTGATTCTCACTATGTCCGACACGACCTTGAGCTCGGTGTTGATTTGATAACAGTACGATAGGCAGTAGCTTGTGTACTACGTTAGCAAAACCCTTGCTAATGCAGAACCAGGTATCCCCATGTAGAGAAGATAGCTTTAGCACTCGTGTATACTGCTCGAAAGCTGAGACCCTACTTCCAAGTGCACAAGGTGATAGTCTTGACCAATCAGCCCTTGAGAACAATATTGCAGAAGTCCGAGATGTCAGGATGACTGGTCAAGTGGGTCATTTAGTTGAGAAAGTTTAACATAGAATTTCATCCGGGGCCAGCCTTAAAAGGTCAGGCGTTGGTGGATTTCGTCATCGAGACAATGACCCCAACTCTAGATGCTTCAGACCCTCGTGACGCATATGAGTCTCACAGCGCACCAATATGGACTCTGCACGTTGATGGCTCTTCAATGAAGAATGGTTGTGGAGTTGGCGTTGTGCTGAGAACACCTGAGAGGTTGGAAATAAAATATTTCATGATCCTCGAGATTTCAATAACTAACAACGTCACGGAGTACGAAGCATTGCTAGCAGGGCTCCAGTTGGCAAAGGAATGTTTGGCTAGAAGTTTGGTTGTATACAATGACTCTGAGTTAGTCGTCAACCAAATCCACGGACATTTCGAAATGAATAGCCCACAACTCTCCAAGTACCTTTCAAGGGTCCAAAGTTTAACTTCGGACTGTGAGAAGGTGGATATGATCCACTTCCCCAGAGAAGAGAATGGGAAGGTCAACTTGCTGGTAAAGGTAGCAGCATCAGAAGACCCAAAACAATACGCTCGAGGGATGTACGAAGTCCTTGAGAAGCCAAGCATAGAAGATCCCGAACCAAAAGCGATGCAGGTATCGAGTGCCAATAATTGAATGACTCCCTGTTTAAGGTATCTATTCGACAAGATATTACCTAAAGATGCGGACGAAGCTAAGAAGGTGAAGAAGATGTCAGGTTGGTATACTATCATGGACGGTCAATTGTATTGGCGTGAGTTCTCCGCCCCTATCTACTGTGCCTCACTCTCGAGGAGGCTTATTATGCTCTCCAAGAAGTGCACCTCGAAATATGGGGATTCCACATTGGGGGCAAAAACCTCGCCTTTAAGTTGATGAGGTAGGGGTACTATTGGCTAACCATTAAGTATGATGCCATGGATTTCGTATGAAAATGCGAGAATTGCCAAGTCCACGGGAACCTCACCCACCAACCTCACACAGAGCTTCAAGCTTTGCGATCGCCTTGGCCCTTTACTCAATGAGGGCTTAACATACTCGGGCATTTAACAACAGCGATTGGACAAAGAAAATTCCTGATCGTTGGGATTGACTACTTCATGAAGTAGGTCGAGGCCATACCATTGGCGTGAATAACAGAGCAGAATGCAACAGAGTTCGTCCGGTAGAACATCGTGTGCAGGTTCAGAATTTCTGAATGCATCATGACTGACAATGGGACCCAATTTCTTGGAAAATAGTTTATCAAATACTATACCAACCTGAGGATAAGGTTGGTTTATACATCAGTCGCGTATCTGCAAAGCAATGAGAAAGCGGAAGTCATGAACCGCACAATATTATATAAACTGAAGACCAAGTTGGAACATTCTGGGGACTCTTGGGTGCACGAACTGCCATCAGTCTTGTGATCGTACAAGACAACACCAGGGGAGCCAACGCGAGAAACCCTTTTCAGCCTGTGCTACGGGGTTGAGGTAGTCATTTCAGTGGAGGTCGGGCTGTCTAGTCTTCGGCTAGAGTGCTTCAACTCAAGTGACAATACTCCGAAATTTTGGGAAAATCTTAACATGCTCAAGGAAGCACGAGACCTGGCAAGACTGTGGCATACCAATAGAGAGCTGCAAATAAGAAGGTGAATACACGACAGTTCAAAGTGGGGAACTTAGTATTGAGAAACATCGAGGCCACAGGCAAAAATACCAACTGGAATAAGCTTTCCTCAAATTGGAAAGGGCCATTCCTGATCTCAACTATCCTTCGAAATGGGACCTACAAGTTGCACACCCAAGAATGCAGACTTGTCTCTCGAACATGGAACGCCTCCCACCACAAAAAATACTATCAATAAATGTATAAGCGGCCAGGTAGGGTCAAATACATCATTCGAAGTGCTTGTACCACGTTTTGTTAATACAATAAAACTCCATTTGCTTATTCGTTGTTTTGTATTCAATTGAGTATTTGCATATCATTTCGTAAATCTATAAGACTTAAGTTGTCCCTAAGTCAAGTGAAAGGATCTCTTTCACTTGTTGAAAAAACTCGGCAAAGTTCGAGTGACCCATTAGAGGTTGTACTAAAAAAACTCAACAAAGTCCAAGCGACCCATTACAAGTCGTACTCAAAAAACTCGACAAAGTCCAAGCGGCTCATTGAAGTCGGATTCAAAACTTGGCAACGATGCCAAACAGCCCACAAGAGGCTAAACTTAAAAACTTACGGGACTTAAAACCGGCAAGAATGCAAAGACCGTAGAGGTAGCATCTTCAGCCAACGATGGTCAAAAGGTTCGAACGCTTAACTCATAAAAGATAAAATTTTCTAAGGGCACGAGTCCAATAAAGAGCCAAGCATATAAGCAATCTAAGGAAAAGGAGAAAGATTGCACCAAAGATGAATTTTATTCATATATTGAATGTACAACAAGAATGTGCAACAAAAATAATAATAATACAACACTACTCCGAAGCTCCTAGCTACTCCGAAGATCCTGACTGCTCAGAAAATTCAAGCTGGCTAAAAGGTCCTGCTTGAGAAGGGTCAGGGGTCCCACCTCGTCTTGGGAGACCAATTAGAGCAGTCCTGCATTGAGCGCTAGCATTCCTCGGATCAAACAGACCAGTAGGAAACTTCAGGAGCAAAATCTTCATTACGCGATGGTACATCTTAATGGCATCCAAATACTTGCAATCTAGAGCCAATCCAATATACTCGGGCTTCAGCAAGGTCCTGAGCTCCTCCTCTAGCTAGAATTCCTATCTCGGAGAAAGACGTTCAGTTGCTCCTAAGCCCTCAGAGATTCTTCAAGGGAGGCGTGCTGTTACTCTCTAACCCTCATCGAATCCTTAATAAAAGAGATTCTACTCTTGCTTTCAACAAGCTCAAGCTCAAGACTTTTGGCACGCTCCCCTGAAGCCCTTAGGGTCTCCAACTCAACGCAAGTTTAGATGGCATCACCAATAATCAGGCCAAGACTGTCGGCCAACTCATGAAGCTACAAAGGAAAAATAGGCCATTAAGGCAAGGACGGAAGAGAATAAATATCCTAAGGAAGGGTAGAGAAGTACCTTAGAAACGATAGAGCTCCTAGCTGAACTCTCCTCTTTGGGGACTTTGGACTCAGGCAGCTTCCTCCTCGGCCATAGAAGCCTCAACCCTGGCCTCAGCCGCAGGGGCAATTTCACCAAAATAAAAGACCGAGGGCTCACTCGCTTCAAAATGATCCGCAGCCCCAGTCCCTGCTTCAACAACGTGTGAAGTTTTTGCAGCATTGTCGACCAAGACCTCCTCACAAGCCTCAGGCAGAATCCCTATCGAACTATAAATTTGGATTGCAAGGCAAGGGAGCTCAGTAGTCTCGACAGTGGGCAACTCCGTGGCCCAACTTTCCTCAGCCTCAATAGTCATAATCGTTGCTTCCTCGACCTAAGTCACCTCAGTCTCCCCCTCTACCTGTTCCTCAGCAATGTTATCGAATGGATTATCCATCCAATCCGAGACCTCTCTAGTAAAAACGGAATGGATGTCATGCATGAGCTCATAAAGAGGAGAAGGGGCAACAGGTGGCTCCACGGACAGGCCCACGGCCTCAGAAGGCTACTCAATAAGCTCAGTGGCAACTGAAGGTCCGATGTCTTCTGTGCCTCAGACTGGTCTCTTTTTTTCTCATCAGCCGTTCGATAGTGGCTGTGTCATCATCAGACAAGGAGGAGTACTCAGCAATCGTCATTGGACATGTTGAAGTTTCAGTCCGATGGATTTTCTTTGTCCCCTTGGACGGCTCCTCAATCCTCAGAGCCTTGTGCTTCTTCTTCAGCTCCTTTTTCAGAGGAACAGAAGGGACACCAAAGACCTTGGGCTAGGTCTCCCACTTAGCTTTCTCCAAGTACTCGGACATCAGCCATCTGATCTTCTTGTTCTCATTGAAGGAGCTCAGGTTAGACAGTAGCAAGTCGGTAAAGTCCTTCACCGTTTCCTTCTCACCAATTGTGGAGTCCTTACACAGATTAGACTTTACATTCCCCCACTCATTAGGAATGGTCCAATGAGGATGGACACCAAGGAAAAAGAACTTATCCTTCCACCATTTGATGGAATCAGAATTGCCCCCACTAATGGCGACGAATTCGGAGTGAGGAGAAATCATAATCCAGTCCTGCCCAAGAACGAACCTTAAGATGACCTTTAATGCTACAGCATTGAAGATTTTCTTATGGCAGCTAGCGAAAATATAGAGAGAGACCAGATACCTGACGGCATTGGGTTGGAGCCTAGCCACAAGGACTTTAAGGTCCCTCATAATCTCAAAGAACTCCAGGGCCATAGGGTATCGAAGATCACCTTTAAGATGTGCTTTGTAAACAGTGATGAAGCCATCTGGAGGTGAACATGCTATCTCATGCGCACTAGGAACTACCATGGCCATCGAGCTCGAGATCTTGTATCTCGTTCGAATGGTCTCAAGGTCCGCTAAAGAAAGAAAAGAAGCAATATCCTTCACCCCAGGAGCCATTGAAAAATATGAAAACACGAAGAGGGAGAAGGAGATTGCTAAGAAGAGTGTGGAAGCTGTAGAGAGCTTTTACAAGAACACTTAGAATTTTGAGACGTGCAAATACAATGGTAAAGAAAACGTGAAGAGTAACTTTAACGACCAAGAAATTCAAAAAGTGCGCTTCATTAATTGCCTAGCCACTTGTCGACTCGCCACAGCTTGCAGGCAATGATGGCCCTCATCTTCCCAAGGTAGCAATTAATGCGCATTTAATGTACCAATTGGTGGCGCAGGCCAACGCCTCAAACCTGGGGAGAGAGTCCATGGACAACGTCTAGTCAAGCCATTAGTCCCGGTAATATCTTCGGGTGCTTTTTCCTCAACTGTCGGACTATAATCGCTTCATCAGATGGGTTTTTGCAAAGCCATTCGATTAAAAGTTTGCGAACACTTGAAAAGTTTGTGTTTGGGAAAGAGAACGTTCAGCTACAGACAAAAAAGAAAGTCCTCGGACAGATATTGATACAACTATTGGTCTCAATAATGCCCGAGGACATTATTGGTCTTAGACGCATATGGCAACGACAACCAGTTAGCAGTGAGCACCAGCGTCTCGGACTCAGAAAATCCTCGGACATTTGGGCCAGACTAATGAACTCAAAAAGTCCTTGGACTTTTTGGTCAGATTGTTGGTCTCAAAAATATCCCCAGAATTTTGTTCTCAACAACGTCCTTGGACATTTGTGAGAAAAAAGAAACATGTGCCAGCATCAAATTACTACTAAACAGTAAACGCAGAACAAAGGCATGACAGGATTTTCGGTGGAGGGTACCCTCACATGGCACTCGAGATATTTCACGGCCAATAGACATGCCAAAAGGTCAAAATTTTCAAACCTTTTGGCATGGGGGCTAGTGATGGGTACTGATACCCAAGGCCCAATTAGAAGACCCGTTTCTATGAGTTAGGTCCTTGTGCCACAGAGGCTCGGCAGGCCCAAATGGCCGACTCGGCCCAAGGGGCATAATGGTTATGGAGTCCATTAAGGACAAAAGACTCATGGTAACAATCGAGGACTCTGCTAAATCTGCAAAGTCGATATATCAGAAGTTGGTGGCTGACTCTGTCAAAATGCAAGAAGGAATGAATGTGACCTCTCAAGGAAGGTAGCAACTTTTGAAAAACACGTGCGCCCTAAGAGGAGCAGTTGACTTTCAAAATTGATAGGCTTTGCAGGACAGCGTAGTGGGTTTTGCATAGTTTGTGGCAGGTATTCTCACACACGCAAGCTCCATGCTGGATTGGTGGAAGTTGTCAAATATGTATACACAGTCTAAACTCCAAGACAAGGATACGCAATAGTGCACACAAGAAGAAAAGTAAAAGCAGAACACCACTTTGCTATTTGTTCTTATTCTTTGTAAACTTAAGCCATTTGTAACCAAGATCACCATAGTGAAATTATTTCTAGACTAAGAGTCCCATGATTTTTCCCTATCATTGAAGAAAGGGTTTTCCATGTAAAAATATTACGTGCTACTTTCTTTCTTTCTCTCTCTAGAGTCCACATTTTCGTCTTTAAAATCACTTCCCCTAGCCAAAAAGGACCATCCGAGTACTTTATATTGCACGGGTTCAGATTTGTATATACGGTGGAAAGATCTGAGGACTCGTTAGGATCTCCGCCCGTACAACGAACAAGATCCGAGGACACAACACCATTATTTATTAAAAAATTGCTACAAATTGTCATAAAAAAATTATTATAAGTCTACAAAATGGAGTTAATGACCTTCAATCCTATAATAAGTTCCTCAACTAAATTGCATTTTTGACAACTTCATATTGTGCTATAGTAGAAGTTGTAGTCAATTTTTATTTTATACTTTTCTAAAAAA
>JAODPA010068875.1:0-10056 GCA_025585075.1 Nepenthes mirabilis | reverse complement strand
TAATAATAAGTAATAATAAAAAGACACTATTTTTGGTGACGAAGGAAAAACTTGATACCCACGGTAATTGAAAAAAATTCTTCGGGTTTCAACGGCCATTGAATAAATATACTATGAAAATTAACTTACAGTCTGGGTGATAATGACGTGCTAACCTAGCCGACTTACTCCCATCTTATGATCCCTACCAAGGAACTCCTTGGATTTGCTGTGGTAATAGAACTATATACATTCCGATCTTTACGTTAATCTTCCCTCTTTGAACCATTTGAAATCATGAGCATGATCGGGTGTCCTTCTTCAACGTACCGACGTCACCAATGGAGGTAGAAGCGTAGCAATAATGGATCGGTAAAGAGAAGGTATTGAGAAAACTTGTTAGAATATGAAGCTCAATGATAAATGATCAGTTTTCTCAATTGTAAGGGAATTGGAGAAGCAAAACCTGAATATTTCTCAAGAAAAGGCATGCTAAAATACTCAATCAAAAGTTAGGGTAAAAGAATTAGGACACATATATATAGAGGGTTCGAAAAACAGTTTTAAAAAACTTGCCCGTTGCCGTGGCGCTCGAGCGCGGCTCAAGCAAGAAGGCGGCGAGCAGCGAGTAGGGCCTTTCAAGATTTTGTACTTGAGTATGTGGCGAGCTCACGGCGAGCGTAGGGCTTCGGGTTTTTTGGGTCGAGCGGGTAGAGAGCTCACGAAGAGCGTAGCGCTTCTGGATTTTGGGCTCGAGCGGATGGAGAGTTCAAGGCAGGCGCGGTGTCCCTAGAAGCCGGAACGGACATATGTTGATACAACACTTTGACGAAATATAACCCGACATCGACACAAGATTACATATGATTACGGAATATGTCAATCATAAAAATGACCCTAACAACTGCAATTGGCCAACCATTCTAAAAAATTTCATACTGACTATCCTGCCATTCCTTAGCCATTCCAACTGCAATCCTTTCAGCCTTATGTGCTTGGATGAACACGTCCAGGGCCTTCACCTCAGAGCTGACAACCCTCACCTAAGCATCAACCCAAAGCTTTCTGTTCAACATCCACTGCCCCAACTTGTAAGTAGCCTTAGGACTGCGGGAAGACCTGGTCAAACTCTGCACTTCGTGCTCCGAAAAATGCATCCATTGATTGAGCATGAGAAAAGAGAAAACATAAAAGAGTACTCAAGCAATGCTCACATCCTTCAAAGCCATGATAACTTCGTAAGGATAGGCCTTGAATGGGCATCTAAAAATATAAGAAAATTGCTCGATGGAGCCATAGGAGGATCATCTAGCCAGGGTTGAGGAGCGCACAGTGAAGCCACGGAGTTGCAGGGCTGGCTAACAGGAGGCTCTGCCAGGACGTTCCTAGACTAAGTAGACGAACGCCAGCAGTGGAAGTATGCTCCGTGGTGGATACCGTTGCTGGCTCTGAAAAAGCCCCAACCATAGGGGCAGAACCTGTGTATACTACCATGGGAACCCTTGCGTGTGTAGCGCACTGTCGGGCATAGAAGGTGGGAAGATAAAGGAACCCTGTTTGAGGACTGGCAGAAATAAGAGCCACTCGGACATTGATGGCAATAACCTTGATTTCCCCACTAAGAGAATCCCCCGAAGAACTAAAGGAAGGATTCCAAGTTGACACCTCCTCTGAAGAATCAGAATTTGGTCGTTATAGGTATCTTCATCTTCCTAAAGGAAGGAGGATGAAGAACGATCAGAGTAGGAGCCAAAGCAGTGTAATCGTCCTCACCTACATACCAACTAACTCCTTCAAGAGCCGCTTCCATAAAAAAATTTCTGGTGAGCTTCGCCATGTCTATATGTTGCCGCATCCATATGAAATCCAATGTGGAAATAAATTTATCCCTAAAAGACAAACGGCTAGTATAAGTCATCACCAGGCCATAAGCAGTAAGAAGAGTATATCCATTATAAACCTAAACAAAAAAGAATGTCTTTTCATTTCTTGACCGAGTTAGGATTTCCATCTCAATGGTTGTAGTGCGGTAGGGTGTCAACGAGACCCAAACATGCTCTTGGGAAAACTCAAAAGCACCCTTTTGTAGTATTGGGCATGATCCGTTTGTTGTGATAGTAGAATAATACACAGAGGAATCGAATACCCCACCCATTTGGGCTTTAAACAGGCCACTAGGATCTCAAGGGCGCTCATATCATCGACTACCTCAGTAGTGACAGGAATGTCATAGCCACCTAAGTGGGTGTCGTAGATCATGATGAAATTGGATCTAGGGTCTGAGGCCCTCTCTTCCAGCAGAAGCGCCACAAATTGAAATATCTCAAGAATATGGTATCTTAAATGAAAATAATCCAAATCCCTACAAGAGAGAGATGGTGACAACACCAAGAGGAGCCATTGGTATGCTATGCAAGAGTGAGGTTTGACTGAAGCGAGGAAGCTAGGGTTTAATTGGACGGAAGTGTAGCGTAGAAGATACAGTGTCAGACGTATATAAAGTTGAAAACACAATGATACAAAGCCTTGTCTATCGACCCGAGCCCAATTATCAGATTGGGGACCCAAACTTCTCACGTAGAAATCATAAAATATCCAAAATAATTTTATCATCTTCGACTATAATATAATCATCCCATTTATATATCGCTGCCCAAAAGAAAATCGTTAAGCCTCAATCGAAACATATCTATTTTGTCACTAAATAAAATTATAGTTATTGATTTTCATAAGTCTTTTTCCACTTGTAAATCCCGTTGCAATTGTAGAATCCTCCACAAATATTATCAACTCAAATATGGTGTCAATAAAATATAAGTGTAAGTCAAATGACTAACAATTGATAATAATTAAGAACGTGTAATAAAAATAATCATCTTGAATACGTAATATCAAAATACGAAAATAATAGTAATATAAAATCTAACTCTATTCGAAAATTTACGTATTGTTGTAATCATGACTTAAAAGTAATGGCGAGACAGATCTCATCGAACCTTCATGTTATAAAGATAAAATGATTCACTAATAATAGGAAAAAAATCTCCTAGAGTCCGACATTATGAGAAAAATTAGAATATTCTAGTTCAAATATTAGTATGATCGGCTTGAAAATCAAATAATAATAAGTATAATAGATTTCACCGAATTCGATTCTCATTAAATCCAACATATGGATTCTATTGAATATATTTCGTGAATTTTATTGAATCTCAAACTTATGAATGTACTAACAATAATGAGATAACACGACAAATCTCTTGGATCTTATTCTACCTTCGTGAGAAAAATGCTGCATATGTGCCCCCGACAGTTAAATATTTACCATTAAATAATTATACACAAAAGTTTGATATACGATTAAATCTATGGTCTACCAAAATTCTACTAAGAAAAGAGTACACTTGTCACTAGTGCGTATATCATCTGCTCAAAAAATATAAAAATCATTTTAACACGTCAAATTTAATATCTCTCACTACGATATTTCTCGATACCACGTTATATGATAGTCATATGACTATAAGCATCTCTCTCCACTAAACAATATACATTATCACCACCATGATACGAAAATCAGTATTAGATAACTATTAACTAATTAAGGTATCACAGATTTTATATTTTTAATGTTGTATTATTTTTATATAATCTCTTTTACCTTGACCGTGAAAAATCGATAATATACATACTCATACAATTGAGTATAACATGAAAGACTTTAAAACTATAATGAAAAAGAAAATTGTTCGATACTGATAAGAACTACACTTAAACGATCAAGACTAATATAAAAACAATCATCAAGAAAAACCAAGGGGGTCTTTGGACACTCAAAGTATCCGAATTCTATCAGCTTATTAGCCTACGATGGTCTACTAAGTCGCACTACTCTTGAAATGATGTTACTTAACATAAAATCTGACACTAGACTATGCTAAATTTGTTTCTCAAATGTTTGCGTGTCCACCCAAATGCCACCATGTATATCGTGTTGGGGTCACTCCCTCGTGGCATTTATGTTCACGAACTCCATTAGGAAAAATGGACGAGGACTTTTTTGAGTAGTCCAAGAAGTCTGTCATGCGGACGATGACTCATTGAAGGCGTCATGTCTGAGAGATTGCTGAGGACATGACAAGGACCCTAAAAGCATAGGCATTGACTCTATCTCCGTAGGCCTGCTGTAGCCGTGTTTTGTAGGTGGGTTGGTCACCTACTTTGATTGGATGTTTGAGGCGGCTGCAACTTTCCATGTGTCAGGCCTACCATTTTGGTACATCGGGCGTGCGCCTGTCATGGTAAGCCTAGGTGGCATGGTCCTGCCACCCTAGTAGTGCCAGTAGGGTGGCCGGCTGTCCACTAGGCCTATTGTGTATATATATAAGGCTTGTATGCCCTTACTTAACACGTGCTGCCAAGAGAATTTGGAGAGCTTGTACCGTGTTTTTGAGAGCAGCCTTGGAGTGAGCATTGAGAGAGCTGTGGGCAAGCCTTATTGTAAAGATAGAGTGAGAAACACTTTTAGAGAGAGATTGTACACTTGAGATTGTTTCTTTTTTATTTGAGCTTGTGTAGCTAATATACTTGTGAACAATCCATTTTATAGTGCATTCTTTGGTATTTTTTCTTAATTGAAGAAGGGTTTTCCACGCTAAAAGCTCGTGTGTTCTCTTTCGATTTTCTATCTCTACTTTTGGCCGTCCATCCGAGTGCTTTGTCCACTCGGTCACCGTGCCTTCCGTGTTTGCGCCAACAAGTGCTATCAGAAATTTTGATTCTTTGAATGGTGATTTTGTTGCATGCTGCGATGGAAGTTGGAAGCAAGATGATTTGCTTGAATGGAACAAACTTTGACACCTGGCAGAGCAAAGCAAGATGTCGGACTTGCTCTTTGTGAAGTCTATGCAGAACCCCATTTTTGCCACAGAAACGCCGGCAGAAAAAACGGACGAGCAGTGGACATTTGAGCACAAGCAAGTGTGCAGCTATATTTGACAGTTTGTGGACGACAATGTGTACAATCACGTTCGAGGTGAGTCCAATGTCAAGCAGCTTTGGGAGAAGTTGGAAAAGCTCTATGCCTCCAAATCCGACAATAACAAAATTTATCACTTGATACGGCTAATGCAAATTCGGTACAAGGATGGCTCATCTGTCGCCGACCACCTAAATGAGTTTCAGGGTTGCGTGGACAGGATGACTGGCGTGGGGATCAAGTTCGAGGATGAGGTCCTCGGACTATGGTTGCTAGCAACCCTCCTAGACTCATGGGAGGTTATGAGGATCATCATAGCCAATACAGCTCCTAACGGCGTGGTGACTTTAGAGATGGCCAAAGGAGCCATACTGAACGAGGAAGTGAGACAGCGTTCTCAAGGCACGTCCACCTCTCAGCACTCTGAGGTCCTTGTTACCGAATCGAGGAGAAGGAGCCGAGGACGTGGCCCAAAGTCTGAAGACAAAGGGCGGAATAAGTCACGTTCTCGGTATCAAGACATGGAGTGTCACCATTATGGTAAGAAAGGCCACATCAAGAAGTTTTGTTATAAGTGGAAGCGTGAAAATGCTGGCAAGCAGAGGGGCAAGAAGAGATGAGGCGAGAAAGAGTCATCGGTCTCTATTGTTACAGGAGGTGATCTCCTTTTAGCTTGCGAGTCTGAGGACTCAATGAGCGTGGCTGAGTAGGCTTCTGACTGGGTGGTGGATTCTGGCGCATCCATCCACGTCGTTTCTAAGAGAGAGCTGCTCTCCACTTACACTCCGTGTGGCCCAGGAGTGTTGAGGATGGGCAATATGGAGACGTCTGAGATTATTGGATGAGGTGACGTCTCCTTGCTGACGAACATTGGAGCCCGACTGATTTTGAGGGACGTCTGACATGTCCCCGATATTCGGATGAATATCATCTCAGTAGGAAGGTTGGATGATGAAAGCTACTGCAGGGTTCTTTGTGACGGCAGTTACAAGTTGACAAATGGCTCCATGGTGATTGCCCGAGGAGTAAAGGCCTCAAGCCTTTACACATTGAAAGCCCAGGCCGATGTGGCAGAGGTGAATGCCACAAGAAGTGTGGAGTACTCGGGCCTGTGGCACAAGAGACTCAGACATATGAGTGAGCGTGGCATGAGTCATCTGGCGAAGAAGGGTCTCATCCCAGAGATAGATGGAGACAGGTCGAGGGCTTGCCCTCACTGCATGGCTGGGAAGTAGCGCAGAGTCTCCTTTCAAGGAGACGTATCTGGCAGGAGGTCTGAGGTTTTGGAGCTTGTCCACACAGATGTGTGTGGTCCCCTCCGGAGAAGTCATTTGGAGGAGCACAATACTTCGTCTTCTTCATTGACGATTGCTCGAGGAAGCTGTGGGTATTCCCGTTGAAGACCAAAGATCAGGTTGCGAGAACCTTTGAGTAGTTCCATGTCCTCATTGAGCGAGAGACCGAGAGGAGGCTGAAGGCCGTTCGGAGCGACAACGGCGGAGAATACATTGAGACGTTTGATGCCTACTGCAGAGCTCGCGGTATCAGACATCAGAGAACTCCACCAAAGACGCCACAGTTGAATGGCATAGCCGAAAGGATGAATCACACCCTGATGGAAAGGGTCAGGTGCATGTTGTCCAAGGCCAAGCTTCCAGGATCTTTTTGGGCCGAGGCCTTGAAGACGGCCACCCACGTGATCAACCGGTCGCCCAGTAAGCCTCTGGACGGGAAAGTTTTAGAGCGGATTTGGACGAGGAAAGAGCCAGCGTACAGCCATCTTTGGACATTTGGCTGCAAAGCCTTTGTTTATATTCCGAGAGATGAGAGGACCAAGCTAGAGCCAAAGATGAAGGAATGTATCTTTCTGGGTTATGGCAAGGATGAACTTGGGTATAGGTTCTATGACCCAAAGGAAAAGAAACTGGTCCGTTCCCGAGATGTTATTTTCGTTGAGGACGAGACCACTGAGGACATTAGGAAGGAACAGAAGTCTCAACCCAGTACTTCCTGGACGGACAGAGTTGATGCTGATGCTGTCTGTCCAGTGCCTCCTGTGTCCGATGTTGGCGGATCAGGAGTGGCAGGCAACCAGGGTGAGGCAGTTCCAGCGGCTCAGGAAGATCGAGTTGAAGATCTGGCCCCTCAACAGGCCGAGGTGGGCCCTGTGAGACGGTCATCCACGGAGAGACGTCCGTCCGTCCACCTTCCAGCAAGTGAGTTTATCCTCCTCATTGATGTTGGAGAACCAGAATATTTTCATGAGGCTATGTGTAGCGCTCAGAAGGATAAATGGTTGGAGGCCATGAAGGAAGAAATAGCCCGTCTTCATGAAAACCATACCTTTGAGCTGGCTAAATTGCCCAAGGGGAAGAAGGCCCGGAAGAACAAATGGGTCTTCTGGCTGAAGACGACCGAGGACACGAGCAAGCCAAGACACAAAGCACGACTTATGGTGAAGGGCTTTGGTCAACGCAAGGGTGTTGACTTTGATGAGATTTTCACACCTGTTGTGAAGATGTCCTCGGTCCGTGTAGTGCCCGGATTGACAGCGGCGTTGGATCTGGAAATAGAGCAACTGAACGTTCGGACAGCTTTTCTCCATGGAGACCTGGAGGAAGAGATCTATATGGAGCAACCAGACGATTTTGAAGTCACGGGGAAGGAAGGACTGATTTGTCGTTTGAAGAAGAGCTTGTACGAGCTGAAGCAAGCTCCGAGACAATGGTACAGGAAGTTTGAGTCTGTTATGGTCAGACGAGGATACCATAAGACTACTTTCGACCACTGTGTCTTTGTGCAGAGATTCTCGAAAAATGACTTTGTCAACCTCCTCATTTATGTGGACGACATGCTGGTTGTTGGACATAATAGCTCTCGGATTAAGAAGCTGAAAGAGCAATTGGGGCAGTCTTTCGCCATGAAAGACCTCGAACCAGCGAAGCAGATTCTGGGGATCAGGATATTTTTCGACCCAGAAGACAAGAAGCTCTGGCTGTCCCAGAAAGGCTATGTTAAGAGGGTGCTTCAGCGGTTCAACATGGAGAGCTCCAAGCCTGTCAGTACCCCTTTAGCCAACCACTTTAGGCTGAGCAAGCAGCAGTGTCCATCCTCGAACACTGAAAAGGCACGTATGAGTAAGATTCCTTACTTCTCGGCCGTTGGCAGCTTGTTGTACGCGGCCGTGTATATGCGGCCGGACATTTGCTCATGTGGTTGGCCTTGTGAGCAGATTTTTCTCAAACCTTGGGATGGAACATTGGTCCGCGGTTAAGTGGATTTTCAGATATCTCCGCAGGATCTCCAAGACGGGTTTACAGTTTGGGGGAGAGAAGCCTTAGCTGATTGCGTTCACAGACGCAGACATGGCCGGGGATGTTGATTCTCGAAAATCAACGTCCGGATACTTGGTGAAATTTACGGGAGGGGCAGTCTCCTGGTAGTCTAAGTTACAGAAGTGCGCCGCTCTCTCAACTACGGAAATAGAGTCTATTGCCGTGACCGGGGCCTGTAAAGAAATGCTTTGAATGAAGAGGTTCGTCCAAGAATTGGGTCTAAGGTAAGAGATGTATGAGATCCTTTGTGATAGTCAGAGTGTCATTCATTTGTGTAAAAACTCCTCATTCTATTCAAGGTCAAAGCACATTGACGTGCATTATCATTGGGTAAGAGATGTTTTTGATGATGGGCAACTATCCATTGGAAAGGTCCGCTCGGATGACAATGGCTCGAACATGTTGACTAAAGTTTTGCCAAAGAGAAAGCTGAAAGCTTGTTGTGACATTACTGGTCTGACTAACTTTACTCGCACTCGGTCGTGAGGGGAAGTTTGTTGGGGTCACTCCCTCGTGGCATTTATGTCCGCGGACTCCATTGGAAAAAATGGACGAGGACTTTCTTGAGTAGTCCGAGAAGTCTATCATACGGACAATGACTTACTGGAGGCGTCATGTCCGAGAGATTGTTGAGGACATTGACGAGGACCCTGAAAGTGTAGGCGTTGACTTTATCTCCGTAGGCCTGTTGTAGCCGCGTTTTGCAGGTGGGTTGATCACCTACTCTGACTGGATGTTTGAGGTAGCTGTAACTTTTCAGGTGTCAGGCCTGTCATTCTGACAAGTCAGGCGTGCGCCTATCATGGCAGGCCTAGGCGGCATGGTCTTGCCACCCTAGCGCCAGTAGGGTTGCCGGTTGTCCACTAGGCCCATTGTGTATATATACAAGGCTTGTGTGCCCTTACTTAACACGTGCTGCCAAGAGAATTTGGAGAGCTTGTGCTGTGTCTTTGAGAACAGCCTTGGAGTGAGCCTTGAGAGAGTTGTGGGTAAGCCTTGTTGTAAAAATAGATTGAAATATACTTTTAGAGAGAGATTGTACACTTGAGATTGTTTTTTTTTGTTTGAACTTGTGTAATTAATATACTTGTGAACAATCCATTTTATAGTGCATTTTTTGGTGGTTTTTCCCTTAATTGAAGAAGGGTTTCCACGTTAAAAGCTCGTGTATTTTCATTTGATTTTCTATCTCTACTTTTAGCCGTCCGTCCGAGAGCTCTACTCTGTGTTGCTATCCGAGTGCTTTGTCCGCTTGGTCACCGTGCCTTCCGTGTTTGCGTCAACATATCGGTGTTTTAAAATTCTACCTAATTATTTTAAAATTTACTATTTAACTAACTCCACTTTCCAACCTGTAAACAATAATATAGATACTAATTCGTCAATTTTTAACAGAAGCTGGGAATTTTTCTTTCTCCGAATTTCGTCCCGCCACTTGGGTGACGCCCTAGCGCTACTTGGATGTCAAAATGTTCAGCTTGAGGAAAAGAGAACAAGTTGAGCAACACTCGCTCCGAAAACGATTATTATTTCATTTAATCAACACAATTTTTCCAGCACAAGCATCTACATAATCGTCTGTGTTTATATATATACAATTGTCCCACGGCCAGTAGCACCATTCTGCAACTCACGAATCAACCTTCTCTTGCTGCCGCAGTTGCTTAATTCAAGCGAGGGTTTCTTACTAAATTTCATTCTCTAATTACAAAAATTATATGGTAATTCATACACTCTTAAAATTTCTATGCGAAATTATTACAG
>JAODPA010068872.1:0-10058 GCA_025585075.1 Nepenthes mirabilis | reverse complement strand
GCCCACAGCCTTTGAAACTGTGTTTGCGTTTATTATAAAACGCCAATGCCGTTGCCCCTCCTCCTGCTCTCTCCCACCTTCCTCTCTCCTCTCCCCTTACATTACAGAGGCTGCTCTTTCTCTGAAAGCTCTTCTTGTTCCCTTTCCATTCTACATTTATGCCATACCTCATATTCTCCTTCTGTGAAGCTGAGTTGACCAGCTTCTATTTTCAGCACTGTTATATTCTGTGAAGAAATCTCAGGCTCAGCTTAGAATCCCACACTCTCTCTCAGTTGTTTAATAGTTCTGTCTCTAATAATTGATGAGGGCCCTCATTTCGCACAAAAATATACGTCTCGAAGTATCTCCGTCAAAGCAGCTTAGCATATGTCAATGGCCTACTTTATTTGACACCTTCAAATCGGCTAGAAACAGAGACACAGACTAAATCTCACATTTCTCTTTCCTGACAGGGTATAAATTTCTCATTTCTCCTTCTCCTTCTGTCTACTTCCTTTATATACTATTTCCTCCTCCGTTGTGCCAAATTCTTGTGGGGCTCCTTTTATTTCTGTGTTAGTAGTATAATTTTGACAGAAATTGCAGGATTATTTGGTGGAAATAAGAGTAGCATGGCCTCTCTTGTGGCCCGGACGGGGCGTCACCGGCAACGTTACGAGGACAACTATAGGCTTGTTTCTGGGTAAGTCAATTTCGTTCCAGGGCTCATCTCCATTTCGTTCCTTTCCATTTCCCCTATCTCTGGGCCATTTATATTTGTTTGTTCTGCTCATTCATACCACATATTCGATTCAATTACAGGACGACATTGTGAGCTCTTTTTTTCCAACTTTTTTTTTGTTTGGATAGGATATGCTTGCTTTCTTGAACAGTCCAAGTTGTTGGACAAATTTGCTTTCTTCCATAGCATCACCGCTTCCATGACAGAATCAGTTGGTGGTGGTTTATGTTGGATTGTGGGTCACTTCATTGTGAATTCGATACCCATTTGATATATCATTCAGTAACACGCACGATGACACACGTGCCATGATCTAGTCGGGAGAAACTATAGAGTAGTACACAATAGGCGCATGATTCACACATGACTGCCAAATGTCTAAATTAAGGACGCCCGAGGAATGCCCAATAAGTGCACATGCACCCAATGTCTAGATTGGAGGCGCTTGAAAAGCACTCAAGGTGCGCATGAGTAAAATTTGTTCAAATTGTCCAACGTCTGATACCCGCTTGATGGGCACTTAAGCGCCAATTAGACATTGGCCTTGCACCTGATACGCGCCTGACGGGCACTCTAGCATTATTCCTGATATAAAATCGCCTGACGCGATTTTTAGAGTTACATTTTGCGATTTTTTGAGATTTGAGTGTCGACATCGTGAAAAAAAGAGGAGAAAAAAGGAGAAAAAAGAGAAGAGAAAAATTTGCTCATCTGATTCAGTTTCGAATCGAGTTTCACTCTCCGCTAACCTTGAGTATATTATTTTTAAAATTGAGAAGGACATTTTAAAGTTGAGTACTCTTTATTATTTGAGCTCATTTATTATAAATAGTTATACTCTTATATTTATTAGGATTTTTATATTTAAATATNAATTGAGAAGGACATTTTAAAGTTGAGTACTCTTTATTATTTGAGCTCATTTATTATAAATAGTTATACTCTTATATTTATTAGGATTTTTATATTTAAATATACCACATAGATGATATATTTCGAACGTATAGTATCATAATTTTTTTCTTATTTGAAAATAAAATTTTCACATAAAATCTTGTATGTTTCATTACTCGCAGATTTTTTTAGCTTGTTGTGTATTATTGATATATATCATCATGGTTCAAATAAGCAGTCCAATTTCCAACAGTTCAATCATTTGATATTTGTTTAATGTAATCTTCAAACCCATGAAAATTAGTAACATGAAGTTATTCTTAAACTATCCGATGGGGATTCTGAATTGGATACACACAACCGGCATAGCAAAACAAATCCAAATCCTACTGTGGGCTGTCAGCCACTAAATTGTAAGTATAAAGAACACAATAATATATAACGATTTTTAATATGAAAAACTCTTTTCAATTAAGAAAAAAAATTACAAGACAGGACAAAAAATTCTAAAGCAATAATAAGAAAACCTTCTTCTCAATTATTTTTTCTCTTTTCTTCTCTCTTTCTTCTCTCACTGGCAGCGTTCTATGCTTTCTAATTTTACAAAGTGATTGGCGAAAGTTTCATTTTCCACCGTTTCTCGTCTGTCTATTTAACCCTAAAGCGCTTCATGCGTTTTATAATGATGTTTAGCTAAAAGCGTAATTCTTGCGCTCGTAAAACAGAATTCCCCCACTTTTACAATGTGAGCTATTTGGAGCCGCAGTCGGCTATCCTTCAAAACCCAACACTATTGACTAGCGGTTTGGGTTGTTAATTAGGCTGAGCCAAATTTTTATACATCATGCATCGTGTATATTAATTAGACTGCGCGGCATATTTTGTACATCATAGCGACTCCTCTGCGACAATATGGTAATGGCAAAGTGGACACGCCGTTGACTTCATGTCCATGAGAATTGATTGAAGCGGCGTGTTCCTCAACAAGCGTGAAACACGTCTCCCCTCTTTCACAGCCACAGGTTGCGGGCGACGGTTGAGGCCTGTTAGTTCTTTTCTTCCTTTTTGGCGGCGCGGGACCTTTAGGTGGGATTTCCTTCAGACTTGGACAATCTAGGGGTGTTTGGCTGAGCTTGGATATTATGGGCAATTGTTATATTGACTGCTGTTGATGCCTCGTTATAGTAGAATTTAGTGTGGCAAGGCAACTATTGTTAGGAGGCTTTGTTAGATCTCGTCAATTGTTGATGGGAAAAGACGTCAAAACGTAGATACGGCCACAAAGTCAAAGACCAAGCGATTAGGCTTGACGACTTTTTGGTTGGTTAAGAAGAGGGATTAGCCAATGATGATGGTCGTAGGCTGTTGACTTTCTATGCTAAATAGAATAGAGTTGCATTTATCGTTAGAAAGTGTTCAAAGCGACCATAACCCCATTTTCTGAGGCCAGAAGAAAAAAAAGAAGAAGTCAAAAGTTGAGCACCTTTAACCTCTGTAGGGGTTTTACTGCTGGTTACTTTTGAACCGCTTATTCAGAAGAGCCAATATGGGTTGGCAAATCCCTTGCCACTCTCATCACTTTCGATGGTCGGCTAACTTTGTGATGACTGGGACCTTTACTGTCTGAGTGTTTGCCTCCATTGAAAAATCCACGTCATGCCTCATGAATTGCAAAGCCCTAAAAAATGAGATGGTGGTCAAGAAAATTGAAGTTGTCGTCCACATCACCAATCACTATCTCCACTGGTGCAAAAGTCAAGGGAATCTAGTTATTAAACAAAAAAAATTGTAGAATAGTTACTAAAATTACATTAATACTGTCTTATTTTATAGGGATACTAACCATGAAGCCAAACATCCCCTGCTTAGGATTTGCCTAATCGTGGTTGGTTAGGAAGAAGGCATATTGAAATGTGACAGTGGAGTTGTTTTTTTCCCTTTTTTATGTTTATGAGGAGGTTCATTTTAGGCTTTGCGAATAAAATCCCCTCCCATCCTTTACCTGCTCCTTGACATTGGTAGATTTTATGCCTAATTTATTGAACCTAACAGACATAGTTCGCCAGTTGAGTTACCCAGAATGTTATCTTTGGTAATTTAGCTTTTGGATTACTTTTGCTTATAACAAAATGAACGTTCCATAAATTTTTAAGGCTTCTTGAAAACAAATGCAGTTACAGTATTGTGGAAGCGAGGAGGCAGCTTGGGCTGTAAATCTGTTGCACAGATGTTGGGGTGGGCTTTTTCTGGATACTATTAATATAAGCATCCAATTTCTTTAGAAACTATCCTTTCTAAGCAGGTAAATCTAGAGTTCCAAAGTGCAGTTACATCCCAATTAACAAAAGTCACCATTGCTCATAGCGTAGAAATTAGATACAAAGCAACCATAATGTACTTTATGCTTTGGCCCAACTATACCACTAACCATATCTGAAACACTTAATTACTCTCTTCAGTGGTTTGTTATTACGACTCCAATTAAACTCTGCCTCTTTATCTACATATTCAAAGTATTTTGATTATTCAACTCTTCCCCTAAAGTCCTTAATTAAATCATTCAATGCCTGCATACAACTTGGACTCTTTTTAATCCAAGAAAACTGTCATGCAAGAACCTTGGAAAATAGTCGAATTTGATAATTGGGCACCAAATATCAAGTACTTGTGTACCAGTGTGACCAATGTGGTGTATATCTATCCACATGCATAAACTTGAAGTCTCTTCACGTGACATTAATTAGGTGGCACGTCCATTAAGGCTGTAGCTTTGTGGAATTCGGTGCTACATTGTTGCAACATCATTTCTTTGATCCTCCTCCTTTGGTAACAAAGTAATTTTGTGTGGGAACAAAGATTGAATCTGTGGACATGTAAATTAATGTAATTAAGATAAACCGTATTCCAAGTAAAGGAGTAACTACTTGTCATAAATACTACTCAAAGTTGAAAAATAATTCTTGCTGAAGTGTTATTTTCTATTATTAAAACATACATACATAACAAGATGGTGAACATGGTATAACTATAACAGTGTTATATATGTCCTGAAGATCATAGTTCAAATAATGGAAACACTCTCTGCAATATAGCATAAGACAATGTGTACTTGGCCACCCTTTATATACACACAAGGGATTTGTGCATGACACAAATTTAAAAAAAAAAAAAAAATTGATATTGGATGTTATACTGTCAGTGGGTCCACTGGCTCAGAGCAGAAGATGACATTTTCTCTTGTAAGATTGATTCAGGTGGAAAGAGACTGCACTTAGAATATTTGACGCCACTTGTTCTGTGACGAAATTACTTACGCCATCAGCTACACTTCCATAACATTTCCATGCCCTGGTTGACAACATTTTCTAATCTCATATAATTCACATGGTTGTTATATGCATGAGAGCCTTAGAGGAGTCTTTCCACATCCCTGAGATATTTTTATTAATCTACACAATGATAGTCTCTTAGTGTATGTAATCGCGAGCAATGAAGCAATAACGAAAATCTCCCACTGATATAGTTAAAATGAAGAAGCAGTTGTTCTCAGAGAGATAAAAATGGAAGTGAAGTGGTATTGATGGGAATAGTATGGAAAACCAAGAGTCACGAATGAGCATAAACTCTGCAATGGAGTTTCATTGCCGAGTTGATTGGCCGGTGAAATGAGGAAATTGGCAGGTGGATCAGCTCATGTTCCTCCTCATTCCATATCAACCATGTATTGTGTTCTAACCTGAAGGCATGTATATCTCTACAATGGGATGTAATCAGAAGATGGATCTCCAATTTAGACAGTGTTAGGACTTTTTCTGTTGGCAAATTGCATGATAAAGTGCCATCTTTTAAGTCAAATATTCTAAATGGCCCAAATATTCAAGGCTCTTGGAGAGCATTATCTTCAGATGAATCACCAACATTTTTAAAGATTTTCATATTTCCATTTGGTGAGGTATTTTTGAAATGTTTTGAAAATATCTCACTCATACCCTTTGAATGCATCTCTTAGCCTTTAATCTTACAGAGTTCTAATATGTGAAAATTTGAGGGGTTTTTGATTGGAAGAGTCGGCATGAAAATTTTTAGTCGGTATAAAAATTCTTAGTCATCGAAAAAAGTTTCAAGTAATCCAGAGAGAGTTTCGATTTGTAACTCTAAGAGTTAGTTTGAATTACTTGCTTAAGAATATTTGTGAATATTTCTCTCGGATTGTTTAGTTCTTAAGTTTTCTTTTGTCAACGTAATCTTATACCATTGACATTTCTATAAATTTTTAGCTGTCTTACTATAATTATACTTATGTTACTCTAGGCAAACATTTTTAAAAGAATCCCATGGGGCTTTAGTCCGTATAAATTTTCATTAACTGCATGTAGTAATTCCATATTGTGGTTTTGGGCTCTTGAATAAGACAGTATCATGAAGATTTATGCGAAGGTCTACTGCAATAAGGTGCAAGCAACCAGTTTGTGTAAAATAATCAGATAATTTGGAACCTTGGTTGTAAATATCCAATGAAATTATCCTTCCCAATAATGTTGTAGCCCATCGAACAGTTTTCAGTGACTTCAGATTGAAGTCTGGGATTTCGTTGTTGTTTGCACAAACAGGTGCATTCCTTACAGGTTGAGAAAAGAAGATGATCGTAGCAGTTGTCTGGAGGATAGGCTAGAAGTTGTAATGACATCGTCGCCAAATCGAGATCACCTTGTTTTTCCAAAGGTAGGCATTGCTTCTCATCACTCAAACAGTGATCTGTCATTTGTAGCAGAGAATCATTCTTGTGTCCCTTCTTTTCCCTTCGGTTCAGGGTGGATGGGAGGAGGATGAGACTGTTCAGCAAGCTGCATGTCGCGAGGCCTTGGAAGAAGCAGGGGTGAAAGGAAAACTTAAGGCAAGTTCAACCCTGTCTATCCTAAACCGTAATCCACTCTTTCTATTGTCAAGTTTATAATGAAAAACATCTAATAACATACGCATAGAACTGCAAATACAGCATTCTTCAATTTCATCTGTGTATACACACTTCCCTCCATAAATTAGATAGCTGCGAAAATATGGAGGGCAGCAGAAGAGGTATCCTGGAATGAATGAAGTTTCAGATTTTGTTTTCAGCTTGGTTAATAGAAAGGAAACGCAAAGTTACTTAATTCAACAACTAATTAGGAGTAGTAGCTATCTTTAATTTAAAGTAAGATGAGTAGTATCAAATCAAGGTAAAGCCCCAGTATAATAAGAATTTTCTTTTCTTGGTATTTTTTGAAACAGTAATCTCCCCTCTCTTGCGTTTCCCATAGAATTTTTGGCAGTTGAAATGAAAGTTTTGATGGATTTGATCAGAAGCAACTTGAAATTACACATGCAATAATGTTTCTAGAAAAATATATGGTGATTGGAAGTGATAAAACATCAAAATACAATGAGCTAACAAATGTACTTTGACCGTTCAATTCAGCAACCAATCTTTAGTCTGGCTCATCTATTAATTTGAGTTGGTTGCCATTGTTGGCGGTTAACGGTCGGCCTATTGACAAGGATATAAGAACAATCCTTCTGTTGGTCGGATTTGACGGCCAACTGATAAAAGCACACAGGCACTGTGAAGTAGATGCAAGAGAAGAGAAATGAACATCAAATATTTTACGTGAAAAACCCTTCTGAAATAAGGAAAAAACTATGGAACACTAAATTCACAAAATCACTAAGTATGAGAACAGATTACAGGAGGTGAAAATAAGAATAGAGTAAAAGTAAACAAAGCCCTCACACTTTGTTTTCACTCACAGTTTTCTTTCTTTTCACTTTCTCTCCTTTATATTTTTCACACACAGTCTTTTCTTTACTTATCCGGTATCTCCTCTCTCTTTTTGTTGGGTGTGTATATACACTCATATATACACATATCCCTCACCATAGCCCAACTTGGTGGTTAGTGCTTAACTTTTAAGGTCTGCATGTATGCATACGCACGCCCTATCCTACAGCAGGCGGTGCATACCTGTTCCTGCAAACCGATCAGCCTTTGAAGTTTCAAAAATGACATCTACCAACTATCCAATCGGGTAGGTCAACTGTACATCTTTTGGGCTATGACAGTCATTCAGACATTCCATATTCAGCTGGTCAACTCTGTTAACCGTCCTCTTATATTAGCCGGTCAATCACACCGTTAACCGGTTGAAGTAGTCTGTCCTACTTTTTTAGCAGAGTCAGTCATCTTATGACTTTTGTCAGTCAACATATTGACCGACAGAGTTGACCGTCTATAAAGTTTCGGTCAACTATGTTGACCGGAATTCCTTCCTTTTAGCACACACGTGCTCCGTCCAAATCTTTTGGTCACAAAGACTTCCACACGGGAGTGATCCCCAGTAGCCATCGACAGCTCGATTGTTGTGTTGATTTTGGTCATACTATCTCTACCCTCACTTTTTCTGTCAGTCATTTGAAAAGAGAGAAGATATAGTCATGTTGAACTTTTTCATCTGTAAGGCCTTCATGACAAAATTTGCTCAATTAACGTTGCATAAATCAATGGCACACAGAAGATGTAGCACGTATCTAATATTAGGAGGATTTTCCAATTCATAAGAAAAATGAAGGGTTAATTCTGGCCTTTGCATCCCTGCTGTTTTGCTAATTATAACTATTAAGGGGCGTACTGCATGTCTGCTGATCAGTTGAGTAAAGATTTCACTGAATTACTTTCTCATTACACCTTTACCAACTGGCCTACAGGAAGAACTTCTAGGAATTTGGGAGTTCAGAAGCAAGAGCAGCCAAAACACCTGTAGTCTTGAAGGGGGCTGCAGGGGTTACATGTTTGCACTAGAGGTGACTGAGGAGCTTGAGACATGGCCTGAACAGGAAAACCATGACAGGAAATGGGTATGAAAAGACAAAATCATTTTTGTTCATCCTATCTATCCTTATTTGATAGGTTGTTGCACAATAGAACTCTCCTGGAAATGTTCACCCAAGAGCTGCTGTCACTACTAATACTTGCTGAGAGCCAGGTTATGCCTACTGCTATGGGCAGGTGGCGTAACTGTCTTTGGCATTTTTCTTGGTGAGCAATATTGACTCTAATACCAACTGTCACAACCATCAGTACTACTGTTTACTCGCACTGGGACTTGAATGTGGGTGCTGTATGCTCTCCTATCACAAAGTCAGAGCTAGGACGACAGCTCTAAATGACCATCCTTTCTCATTACATTATACGTGGTATCTGATTCCCACTGCAATCTTGATTTACTCCTGCAGCTATGCATAAAGGAGGCATTCATGCTTTGTCGATATGAATGGATGCGTGAAGCCCTTGATAAGTTCCTGAAATTCATGCAACGAGAACAGGACATCGAGAAGACAAAGCAGGGCCAGCAGATCATGGACTGCGATAATGCTGTGACGGTGTCAACCGTGACGCCTGACTGCGAGACTACTAAATCTTCTAATTGCTTTGTAAATTCCTCCAGCTCTGAACTCCGCGGCAGTAGTCCTTCGGCTGCAGTGTTTACACTCATGCATCCTGGCTTCTTCCTTTGCTAGGTCATCTTACTTGATTTTACCATCGCTAGAATCTGTCATGAGGATATTGAATCAATCCAAGAGTTTTTTGGCCACCTGCTTGTTACAAAAAATGCATGCGATTAGGCTCCAAAGTGGGAATGGGTTCCCTTTTTCTTGTAGGAGTTAATTGATTTCTCCCAAGTTAAGATAACAAGGGATGCTCGAAAATTGGAAGCAGGACCTTTACGCCTACTCTTTTTTTTTTAATGGAATGAGGTGAATCGGGATAGAACAAAGTGAAGTTGCATTGATTTTCTTTAGTTTGGACAGCATAGTAGGCGAGGAAACTGAGTGTAGATAAAACACCAAAAAAAAAAAAAACAAAAGACGCAAAGAAGTTTAATTTTATTTTTTAAATTTACTTACTGACTACTAATAAACAATTGACAAAACATATAGCTACACACAATAAAAATAATATTCTTAAGCTTAATCATTCTATTTTACACCTATATATATATATATATATATATATAATCCAAATAACAAACATGGATAGTATATTTCATTAATTTTAGTCATTTTTACACGACTTTCTTGACACACTATTTAGTGGGTAACTTGGCCAAGCAAAGGGTGGTTGTGTAGTTCTCTTACCTTGAAGGACTTACCTTACATATCTATTGGATTTTGAGTTACTTTTTTATAAGTTCTATATCTAATTAACTAATTATCAAAATGATGTACGATATTTGCACATGACATGCTCTAACGGAGTTATTAAGTAAAAGTCATACAATAACCATGCAAAGTGCAATTAAATGAAAGACATTTTCAATGAACAAATAATATTTGCACCCGACAGATGCACGACAACCATTTGTGCGCAAAAAGAATAGAATGGGCATGCTTGAAAGGCACTCGTGTG
>JAODPA010068871.1:0-10057 GCA_025585075.1 Nepenthes mirabilis | reverse complement strand
AATTTTAACCGATTTTAAATTCCGCAATTGTGGTTGTGTTAACCACATCCAGATCTAACAATTGGCGCATAAGTGTGCATAGGGTACAGGTCAAGCGCCACAATCAAACATGGTGGCGCATGAATGTTTCTTTGAGCATGTGTCAGGTGTTGACCTTCTGCCTCAACACGCTCGAGCATCCCTTGGATGTGCCTCGAGCAGGGAGTTAATCTGCAAAGGGCGCTTGAGTTCCGCTCAAACAACAGTCAGGTGCAACCTCTCTACTCAAAACACTAACGGGCACACTTTCGACGCTGATCAGGCATCCATCAACTCGCAGAAATTCGATCCAAAATTAACTTTTGATCCAATTTTTTCTTATTTGATCTCAATTTTAATTATCTAACTTAATTAATTATGATTAAAATAAAATTCAAACTCGAATCTTAACTCTTCATCTCTCTTTTTTTCTCTACCTTCTCTTAAAACTTCACGAGAAATGCAAAGAAAAACACTAAAAAGTCCTTAAATAGCGGATTGGCAAACATGCATGGGCCAGACGTAAGTGTTAATTTTAGCCGACACACGAGTGCCTATCAAGCGGCGACAATATTAGCACAAATACATATAAATACCCTTTATGTGCATATTAGACACAGCGATTCCACTACAAATACATTCATGCATACATCCTCTCAATCCTCTCTATACTCAGTTTTCCCAATTGAACCAAAAATTTTCCTAATAATTTTTACATAATCATAATAATTACTAACATTTTAAATTATACTATATATCAAGGTATTAAACTCCCAACGAATCATAGAGCTTTATCTTTCCAGGCTGTAATGCACCACAAAATATGTTCCATAGTTGATTTGCAATCCACCACTTTTAATCTAGTGGAGATCAAAGGAAGTCCAAGGTATTGAAATGGTAGAGATCCAGTGTGAAAACTAGTTGTTATAGTAATGTCGGCAGCAACATTATCCCCATAATCGTAGCAAACGATCTCACCCTTTTGGGGTTAGGGCAAAGGCCAGAGATTTCCCCAAAGCAGCACAGACAGTTATTCAAGGTGCCGACCGATTGCATGTCCCCTTCAACAAAAAGCAATAAATCATCAGCAAATCTAAGTACGGAGATCCTCATTGCTTTACTCTTCCAATGATATTCGAACCTAGAATCAGACTCTAAGTAGAAATCATACAATGCAAGACTTCCATCACAATCATAAGGAGGAAAAGGGACAAAAGGCCACCTTGACGAAGACCACAAGCGCCCTTGAAGAACGCGACCAATTCTCCATTCAAGGAAATACAGAGAGATGAGGTAGAGACACACTGACTCACCTAATTAACTAAGAGATCCAGGAAATGCATAACATGCATAGCCACCTGTAGAAAAGCACAGTCAATTGAGTCATAGGCCTTACAAGTGCCAATCTTTAGAGTATACCTGGGTGGTCCACAGCTCAAATAATCTGTTTGTGAAAGCTCTTGCGAAAGTAGGGCTTTATGTGCAATGCTCTTACCCTTAATGAATGTTCATTAGGACTTGTTGATGATAACCAACAGGTATTATTGAATCCATTTAGAAATAATTTTCAACATCATCTTGTAGATCACATTATAGCACAAGATAGGTCTATAGTCACTCATGATATAGTAAGGGTCGGAACCTTTGGAATTTGCGTAGTGTTGATTTGCTTTAAAAACTCCCTAGTCCAAAAGAAATCCATCATTGCTTCTAAGAAGTGTGGACCAATCACGTATTAGAATTTCTTAAAAAACGAAACCAAAAAACCAACAAGGTCGGGGGCCTTATCATTCCCAAAACTGAAAACACTCCCTAATTTCATCGACCATCACCTAATCGACCGTTTTCATAGCATAATTGCCTGGAAGATGAAGGAAATAAATGGGGAAATGAATTCCACATCAACTCTACTGGTCCTTGAATCTAGCCCCATCATCTTACAGAAGTAAGACCAAGTGTCTAACTTTAGCTCATCCAAACTTGCAGTAGGCATGCCATTTCCCTTAATCAAAGAGAGGATTCTTCGGTTGCAGTTTCTACTGGGCGCATGCCTAAAGAAAATTTTGGAGCACTTAACCACATACTTAAGTCACTGAATCATAGCTTTCTGTTTACACAATGACATTTCATCGTCCACGGTAGTACTTTCGGAGTCTGCACTCCTCATCAATGGTATCCTGGGACAATAGATTTTGGAGGGTCTTTTACTTGACGACAAGTCTCAAGCGTCTCCTTGGCTTTCATCACAACAATCGACACATCTCCATGCTCTCGATTCAGAGCCTTGAGTTGCAGTTTCACGGCCTCACGTTTTTCCCACCAACTTGTACATGGGAAGCCCCAAAATGCTGGACTCTAAACCATCTCTAACATGCTCCAAATTTTGGGGATGATTAGATAAGAAATTATTAAGCTTAGTGCCCACAGGCTGCAAGTCCTCAGCGAGGTCAGGGAGTAATCCGAAACACCATGAGAGGAAAACAAGGCAAACAAGGAGGGTCATCTAACCAACCGTGCATTATTAACTAAAATACGACTGAGCTTACAAATAAAGTAGTCTTCACTATCCCTGTGATTGCTTTAAGTGAAAAATAGCCACTAGCGCAAAGGTCAGCAAGTCCACACATGTGCTGAATAATTTACTTGAGCATCCATCAAGTACACTTCCAATCAACTCCAAAACATTCCTGAGAGCATTGACATCACCAATAACAGCCCATGGGCCATGACTAACCTATGCCATCGAAACCTTCAGGGACCTCCACAATTGGCATCTCATTGTTGCGTAATTAGCCCTATAGACAAAGGAGAGGTTTAAGACCTCCTGGTTCACTCTCAACTCAAATACACAATGGATGACTTGATCCTCCACAAAACTTTTACAGAGAAAAACTAGGAATGGGTCCCAACCCACCCAAATAGGCCCACCACCTCACGGATTATAATTCATCTCCCAACACCAAGAGCTCACAATACCAGCTGCAATACCCCCAACATTGGACTGTCTTTTTTCAGTTTTTACACACACACTTGAAGATCAAACTCAGAAATCAATCTACACACCTTTACTTTGAGTCTCCCAATGAGACTACTAACATTCCGACAAACAGCTTTAATCATTTAATAACCACATGAAAAGGAAATTATTTTAGACCCCATAGGAAGATTGGCATGCCTCTTAGAAATAACAGGACCATCAGGTATATTTCCACTGGCTTTCAGACCATGGTTCAATGGCAAGTTGCCCGTTCGAGAATGCACTGGAGAATCCTCCTGAAGCCTCCACCAAACAGGGGATCCACCAGGAAGGATACCTCCCTTTTGTGAGCCACTCACGGTAGGACAAATCCTCGCATCCGCCTGAACTTCACCACCCTCCACCGCTGCCATCAGCCTGAAGGAATTGGAAGCTTTAATCAGCAG
The DNA here is from genome assembly GCA_025585075.1 of Nepenthes mirabilis. NCBI lineage: Eukaryota > Viridiplantae > Streptophyta > Magnoliopsida > Caryophyllales > Nepenthaceae > Nepenthes > Nepenthes mirabilis. The sequence goes on along the minus strand of JAODPA010068871.1, from coordinate 6,616 downwards.
GGCACCAATCGAATCACCAAACCCAGGCAGGACAACTTTAACAGGTTCCTCTTTCAATGGAGGAGAACTCAAGCAGCGCTCCTCGTCCAAGATAAAAGGGTTCTTGGTGGGCATCAGAGCACCAGGAATCTTCTTACATTTCTCTTTATGATGACAATACCCCATGCACATGTCGCTGAAGGATGGCTTCCAGGAGTACTCCAACCCAACCTTAGCAACAATTTGATTACCAGAAACCAGATCCATGTCCAGGAAATACCCAACCAGTGTGGATTCCCAATTTTCAGCCCCTGCTCAGCAACACCCGCAGGAGGCGCAACAATAGTACGGTTCTCAACAATTTTAGGTGGGAAAATTTTCATTTGATGGTGCTGTGGTTGAGAAACGCCAGCAACGATATCAACCCAACTCCTAGGTTTAGCTGTAACACCAACTCCTCAGTTGCCAGAATAGTTGCGGCATCCAGAAAAGCTCATTGGGTCATCAATGGAAAACCTCACCAATGGACAGAAAACCAGAATGAAAAGAATTATCTTAACATGTCTCAGCAGAATCAGTCACTAGGCCTTTCTTGAGGACCGCCTGAGCAACACTCCATACCTCTAAACTTTTGGAAATGAGGGCTATAATCTCACAGGACATCTCAAACCGCTTCACCTGGATTTTAACTCACCACCATTAAACAGCTTAGAGAGATTAATCAGTTCCCCCATCCGTGATGAGAGCTCTAACAAAACACAAGAGGAAAAGATACAAAGGAATATAAATGAAAGGGTAAAGAGAAGGAGAAGACAAGGAGGATTTTGTGGAACCTATATTCTCATATAGTAGTGACCTCTATTGAGATAGGTTTCGTAAAACCTATATTCTTGTTGATATTCGAATTCTATGTAATCATGGTCGTGTTCACGATTCAAGTTCGGTGGAAATCCCTTGATAGTCATTCCTAGTAGTATTGTTGAATCGTGGTTATGACGTAGCGTAAAGTCTTAGAGTATGATTGATTGCTATCATATCATTATTACTCTTGTTTTGATATTATTATCCAAAATGGTTATCGATTTTACTTATTGTTGATTATGTCACTTGCTCGGTTTTGGATCACTATTATGTTTTATTGATTCAAGAGTATAGCAAAATTAGCAGAGCTAGTGGGAGATTGTGCATTTGCAGTAAAGCTTATCAGTAGAGACAATTCCGGAGTCTAACTGTTTCATGTTGAGTGATGATAGGTTCTTTTTCATTCTTAAATAATAGATGGATATTATTTCGAGATTGTGTTTCTTTGAGTTTTGAATTGTTCATGGACATTTATGTTGCCTCATAGTTTGATGTATTTAATAATTATGATGGATATTTTTGTTTATGATAGATTTCATAATGAATAATTATGATTTGACTTTCCACGTAGTCGATCCAGGTCAAATTCAGGCATTTTGGATTTAGGTCACCACAAAAGTTTGTTCCTTGGGTGGAGTATTGGTTTAATACGATCCATCAAGTGTCAACTAAGCGAAGTCCATGTGATTTATGTATGGGAGACTGCCTTCGTATGTACTTACGACAAAGGGGCAACTCAAAACAAAGAAGTGGAGCGTGAGTTCTAAGCCCAAGATGAAATCCTCAATCAAGTCAAAAGGGAACTTCTAAGAGCCTAAGAAAGGATGAAGAAGTACTACAACCATGGAAGGAGAAATGTAACCTTTAGGCACATAATGTTTGTTTAACTAGAATTGAAACCGTATCTTCAAAAATCTTTAAAGAGTAGATTGAACGCCAAGTTGTTCCAAAGGTACTAAAGGCCCTTCCAAATGTTGGAGCAGGTTGAAGAAGTGGCATACAAGCTAAAATTGCAGGCATCGACCTCACTACACCTTATTTTCCACATGACCATGCTTAATGTAATAGTGGGGATCCGGAACCATATTACCAAGGAGCTGCCATCATTCGACAACAAAACGAAAGTGATAAAGGAGCCTGAGGAAGCAAACTACTACCATCTATAGAAGGAAGACCAGGGTGCAAAGCAATGGCAAGTGTTCGTACAATGGAAGGGGATTCGTGTGAAAGAGACCATAAGGGAAGACTACGATTAGATTTCACTTAGAGTCCCTCATTTCACCTTTTGTGGGCAAGAGACCTCTTAAAGGGGGGGAGGTGCTCTATTTCTTTCCCATTGAAGCCAAACTAAAACTATGTGTTGAGAGATAGTTGTCCATACACTGATAAGGAATGTATGGATTCTCGAGAAGAGATAAGCTATAGTAGATAATCATTTTCAAGCAACAAGAAAGGATATTCTACTAAACAATAGGAAAGTGAGTTTTTTCAGTTGGCATTCATTAGTTCAATTGGGTAGGAGCATCTATTTAATTGCCCAACAAATTAGTTGTTTAGCGAATGACGACGAAGGGCAAATTGTAAGGTAAAAAGGAGCAGCCATTGAATCAGCTGAGAATGTTATCAATACTGGAGCTACTAAACTAAGGAAGGTGGCATCTAATGAAATCTACAAGCTGCTCTTCAATCGATTAGTGATGAGCTTAGACTCGCCCAGGCAGAACAGACGAATCACAGTCAAATAGGGGGCCAAGAGATGGCATGTTGAGAAGCATTGGAGTGATGAAGGCCCAATAAATTATACTTCATTAAGGATAATTAGGTAATTAAGTGTTGTTAAGGTTTAAAATTTTATATACTTCATTAAAGGTAATTAGGTAATTAGGCATTATTAGTGTTTAGAATTTCATATAAACCCATTTGTACAAAGGCAGGAGATCATTTTGGAGTTAATTGTGTAGAACACTTTCGTGACTCTGAGAGCTTGAGACTTGTACTAGTACTATATTCAGCATTATTATATTCACTATGGAGATAATGCTCGAGGCTGATCGGAAGTAAGTCTCATGATTTCTTTGAGATGTTCGGTTTATCAACATCTTCATATTATCAATTCATGGTAAATATCTAGTATTCCTCTAGCAGACTTTTATTTCCTTGTACTTCATTATATTATTATTTAGTGAAAGTGATTCAGTGAAAAGGGGAAAAATATCCTCTAGGGGCTGGGTTCCTATCGTGATATCTTCAAGCAGAGAGATGCAGTATAATTTAGGAGGAAACCAAACCATAATCAACTTCAGCCCTAGAGTACACAAGATATAAGTGTACAGAAACAAAGATAAGAATAGGAGGAAATAAGCCAGCAGATACAATTGACAAGCTGGAGCAGTATTGACAGCGGTGAGACAAACTAGCACCAGAAGGAACATGAGCAGGGCGAGGGTAAGAGAGCAGCATTCATGAAAGATGGGCAGTAGCACAGAAGAATTTAAGCAGAATCAAGGAAGACAAGGAGGATCAGCAGGGAGAAAAGCACACGATAGCAAAAAGGAAAGGATCAAATCAACATGAGATAGCAACAACTATTAGAAGAGGGAGGGGAAGAGGAGAAGACCGGGAAAAAAAAACAGCACCAAAGGAGGATTTTTTGGAGTTCAGGGAGGACAAGAGAGAAGTTTTCAGCACTTCTTTTCAAGTTCATTCATTCTTTCTAGATGATTATTTGTAAATGGAATATTTAGCGAGAACCCTGACGTAACAATAAGGTTATTCTATTATGATTTAAAAATCACAAGTACAAATAGCAGAACCATATTTGTTTATAGGGTTAAGATTGCATACATATGACCTTCCTTAAGACCCACGACGTCGGAGCCTAGTACATGGGACTACTTTTTCTATACACCTTTATCACCAGAAAGGACAGCTGCTTCATATTTTTTTATGAATCACTATGCTTAGTGTGTAACAGGTTGGTTTTTGTTAGGGTTAAGATATAAGTGACAGCCAACAGTGGATGCAGCCATCCATGCAGTGGATGCACAACACACATGCTCGTGAACCGTGAGGACAGTTGAGACTTGACACTTGAGACACTTGGGAGTGGCATTAGCATTCTTTTTTTCCCTTTACGAAATCTTAACTAGGGAGAGGTAAGCACATGGATGGTTTTATCATTAAATAGGGAGACACAGTATACTAGGGCATACCATTTGTAATAATCAAACAATCAATGCATGCATAGGTACATTAACTCCCATATTTAGGATTATACAAATTCAAGTACAATTATAAGACAAGGCACTAAATAAGACATCCGCAAAAAGAACTAATAGTTATAATGAATCGCTACTTATGCAAAATTCCTAATTTTCAAGTTTATTAAAGTAAAATATCTTGAATATCTTTGAGTGTATTTCCATTTGCATCATATCTACATTGATCATTTTCACATCCATACATCCCATCTTAAGGAATATTAGCCAACTCTTATGAAGCAAGTTTCATTTTTTGGCCGAAGACTAAATATTTGGGAAATGGAGAGTTCAACTAAACACCAACAAAGTAACTAGAGGACAAAAGGTAATCTATATAATTTATCAACATCAAGGAAAAACATGTTTCTAACAAAAATTATTCAGTGGCATTTTCCTAAATCTGAGTCATTTAAGGGAAATGCTCATCACCACACTAAGCCATCCAAGTATGAGATTGCTGCCAGCCGATTTTTAGGTGGATTAGCATAATTTCAATTATCAAATTGGGAAATCATTTAATAAACTAGAAACTCGTCTAGCATGAATAGGACTTGACAAATTTCTTTTTTAAAGTTCTGCAAATAGCTAAACATCTTGCAAATATGTCAAAAATGCTCTGATTTGCTCGATTTTTTTCAATTTATAGACGGCCATAATTACCTGTATCCAACAATCCCCGCCAAAGCCCAGATAAATAACAGAGACAATTAAAGAGAGACACACAGAAACAAAGAGAGGGGCATAAACAGAAAGCTGGCTTCATTTTTTTTTCCTTGTGTAATGCCAAATAGATAATTGCAAAACCTAAACTGATCATTCCAATTATTCAGCAAAAAAATAAAAAGAAAAAAAAAATCCCTGAATCACCTTCCTTTTAATACTCTGCCAAGCAAATCACATGCAGCACTTAGATACACATAAACGAGAACAAGCAACCAACAGAAGAGAATAAAAAGCAAATAATGTAGGTCATCTCTAGTGGATAAGTCTTTAACCATAATTACGGCTTATCCACCAACGGATCATTGAAATCTTCATTCATCTTTTGTTGACAAAATTCTAGATAGAAATTAGTGCTTGAATCCAGTCAAAACATATATCTTTAGAAAGCTCTAAGAGTCTAGTTTTCAATGATTCAGGTTTCGTGCAATTTAGAGTTATCTTGAGGAAGTTATCGCCAAAATAGTAACATGTAGTCAAATATACAAGAGATGAGTCTTTGTTGTTTCCAGTAAGTCCCATGCAATGCATATCATTTCTATTTTGTTTCTAGGGTCACAATAGTCAAGATTCATTATCAATATTTATGTATTTGAACTAGGTAGTGCTGATCTTAGGGAAAATAATTTTAGGAATGAAAATTGTCAATGTTAGGAGAATATTCCAAGTTGTAGAGTATGCTTTGTTGATATAATTTCATAACAAATCTCTTGGATAAGAGTATCACCTATCTCTACATCTCTTTGGTGGATTCCATTGATAGGTGAGTTGTATGGGCATGTCCAAGGTGGATTCCTAGTGCGATCGTTTTTCATGTTGCAATTATATTACCTTTTCAGTCATCATCCCATCCGCTATCACCAACTTTTCCATCCATGTTCAGTCACAACTGGATCAATGAAAATAAACAAAAATGCTAGCACTGATGAATTGGCTGTGTGCTAGGCGTACAAGAACAGGAGACACCCCGCTCGGATCTTCCATTAGCCGTTCTCATTATATAAATAACTAGCAGCGATATAAAAAGGAGCGAATCCTCTAACACACACCGATCAAATGGCTAGATATCTAAGTAAACGTGCTGAGTTTCTTTCTACGACGCAAACCCTAAATCAAGTTCAGCAAACGAGAGAGATTTTATCAAACTCATAGCAATAACTTCCTTCCCTAGCTAAATCCACAGGGCTGTATAAACTCAGACGGATCTGAGCAGAGCTCAGAAGTTACCAGCCGATGCGAAACAAACACTAGAGATCCAAAAACATTTGAGTCAAAAACAGCGTATCAAGCTCAAAAGACAATTTAACTCTAATAAAAGTCAAAAACAACATTCTTTTTTACATATCTCAAAGCTCAAAACACAATAGAGTTCAAATCTGGAAAGAATTAACATCCAAAAAGATACTCGAACCTAGAGCAAAATAAATTGCGAACGTGACAGCAGTCAAAAAGATACAATCTGAGCATTTCTTCCATGAAAATCAGCAGTACCTTCACCGCAGCCTCCGATTCAGTTGATGCAAGGCGGGATCCGAAAGCCCGCAGAAGAAAACGGAAAAAACCACTTCAAAACTAGGTGAAAAAAAAATAACCAAAAACAGACGCGAATTTTTTGAAGCGGCGCCGGCGACCATATCAGTCCCGACCTGCACCAAGCGAATCAGAGACTGCCGTAATCTCTCGCCTCTTTCTCTCTCTCCCGCCTCTCAGTATATCGTCTCCCTCTCCCTCTCCCTCTCTCCCTCTCCTCCTATCAGTTCCGTCTGTATGCAAATCGTCTTAGTTGAAAGCGTGAT
>JAODPA010068870.1:21415-32508 GCA_025585075.1 Nepenthes mirabilis | reverse complement strand
ATAAAAATAAATTATAAAATAAATTTTAGTTAACATTAAACTACACAAAAACGGTTGGGTATCTTCTCGTTGAAACTGTTTCCATTCAGGGGCCTTGTCCCCTGCTCTACCTCGCTTCCGGCTTTACTGTCCTGCTCCGAGAGAGAGAGAGATGGGAGAAGAGAAGAGGCACCAGCTGATGCAAAACCTATTCGGCGACGAGTCCGAAGACGAAGAAGAAAAGGAGGAAGAGCTGGGAGTCTCACCCCCGCCATTATTACGCAGTAATACCTACTTCTTTTCTCTTTTCAGCTTTGAAATGCAAAACAGTAATATTCCTTGCAAAAATGAATTTCGTGATTTTGATTTCGTTCTCGTAATCCTTTTATTTTCCTTCGTGTATCTAGGGGTTTTATTTTGTTTTTGTTCAATTACATTGCTCTTTATCTCTGTCCTTTTTTTTTTCTGTAAAAATTTTCTGGTGGAATTTATAGTGCACAAAAGTATTTTTGTACCTTTAGGGTTGAATGTGTTGAGAAAATATTTATCATGTTCTTTTTAGATTCCTCTGGCACTGATGAAACTTTAATTGAAATCTATTCCGTACACGATTTCTACCTTTATTCTTTCGGATATTGAGTACAAATTCTTGTTTTCGTTAAGTTTAAACCCGTTACTGAGATATAAGTTCCAACTTGCTTTGTTTGTTGGGTTGAAAGGGGAAAATAATTAAGCATAATACAGCATTTTAAAATCTTCAATTTTTGTCGGAAGTTTCAGTTTTGGAATTACTTCAACCTAAGATAATTCACGCACTGAGCCTTAAGCTGGAGAATTCCCATCCACAAGTTGTCTGTGGCATATATTTCTTTGTTTTTTATGAGTGCGTTTCACTCTTCCGGTGTTTTGCGACTCGGGAAACCTTTTGCATTGTCAGCTTTTTTTTTTTTTAGGGCGATTGTTAGAAGGGCCTACTTCTTTTCCACCTCTGTTTTTTTTTTTTTTTTAACTTTTTACTATTTGTTCTGTTTTACTTTTACATTAGAGTGAGGGGGGTGGAAGCTGAGAAGGTGTCTGCTCAATGTTGAGCATTAAGATTTTTCCATCATCCATGATTTTTAGAAGCAATAGTATACTCATTGGCGGCAGTATTAGCTAGCTGATGACGAATTCAAGGAAAGAGTGAGTCACCTGTGAAGGTTTAGAGGGTAGTTAAAAAGACAAGGTTGTGTTTAAGCTATAAATTATTTATCATATTAATTTTTGCCGCTTTCCCTTCAAAAAGCTGTGAATTATTTATAATGATTATATTATTTTGGCCAACTTTGGAACAAACAGCAAGCAGTATAAGGAGGGATCCCAGCTAGAGTAAATAGTGTGCTGAAGCCAGTAAGCATACGAATAGCAGCACATAGCTTTCTGGATGCCTTTCCTTGCTTTAACAAGCCAGTTAAGCACCTGGCTTATAAGCCAGTCACTTTGATTTGCGAATAAGTTGGAAGTAGTATGTATGAGTTGAAGTTAAGGGCACTAGTAATAATAAGTAGAGCAAAATAATGCTAGCTGAAGAAAAGACTATGACTTTAAAAGTGTAATACACGTAGATGCAAACTTTAGCAATGGCTGTATTATGGGGATTTTTAGTGGTTTGCTCAGATAAGCCAGCTGGTGATTAAGATAAAGAGGATTGAGTTCTGTAACCATCATCCCAGATTTTAAGAGGAAAAAAACTTAGATTTCTTGTTATGCATGTTAGGGTTCGACATCCGGATTCACACACAACCTGACACAGCGGAAAACTCGAACCCCCCGTCACTCGTCAGCCACCAATTTAGTAGGAATAAGGAACAAAAAGTGTACAACGTTTTTAACGTAAAAAATCTTTCACAACCAAGGGAAAAACTACGGGACAAACTCCGAAAAAACTTTCACTATGTAAAATCGGTTACAAAAGCCCCCGAAATAGAATACTAGCAACACACCCGAGACAGAATAACAAAAACAATCTCCAGAGTAAGAAAACTATCATTTCCTCTTATCTCTATGTTTTTCTTCTCTTATTTTTCTCATTGGTGGTGCACTCCGCTCTTTTTGATTTTACAGGTGTGGTGATAGATGGTGAATGATAAGAGCTTCTTCCCGTACTCCTACTCCGTTCCACTCTCTTTCCACGTTCCACCGCAGCTGTTACTGTTGCCGCTTCCGTCTACTGCTTCCGCGGCCGCTACAGCTTTTGTTTGCAACCCTCACTTTGTCGCTTGTCTATTTTCTGAAACGCCTGATGCGCCCTTATAAAAACCTTAGCTCTAAAAACCATCTGCTCATCTAGCCCGATTCTTGCAAATGATTTGTCACACCATCCCTATCTTTTCCTGCGACTTCACCAATCCCGTGCTTTCCCAAATATGCATACTCTGCAGGTCAACCTACTCTGTTCAGGCGACGCATGCCCTGCAAGTCAATTATCTGCTCTGTAAAATTTACAAATTCTGAAAAGTCAATTACTCTATAAGTCAACTATCTGCTCTGCCAGATCATCTATCTGGAAGGTCAACTATGCACCACTCCGAATCTTAGCATCACTCTTGCAAAATCACTCCGGAAATCTACTCCGGAATTCGATTCCGGAATTCTACCCTGAAATTTCATTCCGGAAAAACCATAACGGTATTCCATACCGGGAAATTCATACTGATGAAACCATACCAGTAAATTTGCCATTCCATTCCGAAAAATGCAAACCGGCATTTTTCATTCCGGCTTTTCAATCCGGCCATTTCCATTCCGGCCTTGCAGTTCGGAATTCCATTCTGACCTTTATCCATTCTGGCCTTTTGCATACCAGCCAAATTCATATCGGTCAATTTCATACCAGTCGTTCCATACTGGTAAATCCATACTGGTAATTCCAAACCGGTAAATTTCATACTGGTAATTCCATTCTTGCAAATGCTACTCCAGCATTTGCTACTCCTAGATTTGCCTCCTTTGGCAAACGGTCTCTCCGAGATTTGTCCACTCCGGCAAATGTTTTTCTCTGAAATTTTCCTACTCCGACAAATGGTCACTCCTAGATTTGCCCACTCTGGCAAATAGTCACTTCGAGATTCGCCCACTCCTGCAAATGGTCACTCCGAAATTTATCTACTCCGACAGATGGTTTTCTTTAAGATTTGCCTACTCCCGCAAATGGTCACTCCGAAATTTGCCTACTCCGGGAAATAGTCTTCTCCGATATTTGCCTATTCTGACAAATGGTCTTCTCCGATATTTGTCTTCTCCAGCAAACGATCATTCTGGTTATTGCTGCAGTCAATTTGCAGCACTCCAAATATCGTACAAAACCTGTGCGATCCGATAACGTATCCGTTTGTTAAACCACCCTCAAGAGAGTGACCAAATCCAACAATGCAGTTTGAATTTTTATCAATCCAAACCATTAATTGCGACAAATCCTCTAAACCATCAAGGTGCAAGTTGGTTTGATTTGGGCTGTTTATGCAGTTTGTAGTACTAAGCTTATTAGGTAAAAAATTGTCTTTTAAATATAATATATCACTGAAAAATCAAAGTATATATGTAAGAATATTAACTTAATAGTAATAATATCTTGAACATGTTTCAGAATAGCGTAACAAATATAGTGAAAATATATAATACAAATAATTAAAAAAAAATTGTAAGTGAAAGATTAATAATCAATCAAGAAATGCTGCAAGCCAAATGTGATCTTGGTCCACAAGTAAATTTACCTGAAATGTGGCTAATATCAATAACAAGTAAGAGCTATATTTTAGGCAACAATGAACAATTGAAATGATCAAAATTTCAACCACTTATATTAAAGTTGATTTAGGAGCACCGTAAAAATAGGTACGACCAAGTTTAGTTGTAATAGAAAGTTGGATTTGTTAAATATACATATAGATATATGTGTGCATATGTATGTATGTGTGTGTGTGTTTTCGTTTACTTCAGTTCAAGTTCACAATCAAACAAAAATGCGGTTTGGTTAAAAAATCAGGCCGCAACCAAAATGCACAGATATCAAATTGTTATTTGCGATAAGGTTGGTTGGTTTGGGCAGTTTGAAAGAGTTTTTGTTCATCCCTAAAAACTATATGTCTGTAAAGAAATTCATTCCTTCGGACTGCTGCTATCTATGGGGTTCAGTGGTGGATTTTTTTGCATTCATAGGAAATTGCATAGTCATGTTTTTTCTTAACAAATTTCATGTGCTTCTCTTTTCAGGATGAAGAGGAAGGTAGAATAGAGCCCAATGAAGGTGAAGGTGAATTAGAGGGTCAGGGGGAAGTGGAAATGGAAGGTGATGGAGAACCACTTGAAATTGATCCTAGTACAAGGGAGAGTGTTGGGTAAAGGGATCATAATTTGATGAAAAGGGAGTTTGGCTATCAAATTGAAGAAAGTGAAGGAGAGGAAATTGAAAGTGCCCAAGAAGTCCCATATGATGAATATTTAGTTAGGCAAAAAGTAGTTGACAGTGGATCAATGAGAAGTGTGGCAAATCATTACATTGGCAATGAAGATGAAGAGGTTGACCAAGTTAAATGATTGAGGTACCTGCACGCTCCTTCTTCCCTTTTTTTTCCTTTTCTCAAATCCACTTCTCCATTGTCGACATGCATGATTTATGGTGTGTTTGCTTCCATTCTTGTGATTATATCCAAAATTTGTGGGGGCTGTCGATGCCTCTGGACAATTTGCCATCGCTTTGTTTGTAGCAGTTTTACTTTTTCTGCGTGACAGATTTTTTGGCGTATTTCTTGCAAATTCTTTATTGCCTTAATTTCACAGATAGATGCAATCAAACTTTGGAAGCATTTAGTTACTGTCTGCCTTGGGTCCGTATTTGTATGCATCTGTGTGTATTTTATTTTTGGGGTGTGGATTTGTATGCTGATCGGTCGGTGTATCGACATGTTTGATTTTACTTTTCCAATCTCATTCCTTTTTACTTTGTTTGTCAATGGTCTTTTATATTAATGTAGATGAGCCGTGAAAATGTGCCACATAGCTGTAGCTGAGTTGGACTTCCCTGCCTTAGGTGCTAGTCTCTTGAGTTAAACTTGAATCCCTGTAGCAGGATCTAGTCATCCCTTAGGACACTGCATATCCCAAAGCTTTCCCTTAGGACACTGCATATCCCAAGGATACTGTTTTGTTTAACAATGCTACTGTATACTTTTGTTTGCTTTGCTTAAGGCTAAATTGAATGCTCATTATTTCTCAGTTACCTATGCTGATTTGCTTTTTCCCATTTAACGCAGCTGATTAGCTGTTAGACCTTGTTCAGTTCATCAAGTCATGTGAGATGATCATGTCTTATAGCAGTAACAAATACCTTAATAACAAGGGTAACTGGACGCATTTCAGTAGCTCATGTAATGAGGAAGAAGATGGCAGTCCTATTTCCCATTCAGCTGCTGATCTTCATGATGTATTTGCTGATTCTGATGACAAGGAGGCAGTTGACCTGCCTCAAGAATCTAATGTAGATTAGAGCAACCGGGGCTTGCATAGATTGTATATTGTTTTCGTATTGTACATTTCATTTGTTATGGCCTTTATCCATATTTTTCCCTTCCAATGTCAGCAGTTCTCACCAGAAGAACATGGGCCTTGAGGACATGGTAACTGATGAAGATGGGCAGCTTGAATACGAGGAAGGGGACAGTGAGCGAAAGCCAAAGGAAAAACCAGTTGGTCCACCAATGGAATTTGAGATCCCATTGTGGTCACCTCTTGGTCCCCCAGAAAAGGTCTTATATCATTTTCTTCTGGTTTCTTTGAACGTGTTGTGATGAACATTTATTTTTGTATTTTTCATTCCCACTTATTTATTGGTATTTTCAAGTAATTTTTATTTAAATTATGTAATTAAATTATATATTTTAATTATGCAGGTTTTAATTAAAGCAACTGTCGCTCTTTTAATTTTATATTTCTGCATTTTAATTTCAGTCGCTACTAGATGGTATAGTTGCCAAAAGTATTTTAATTTCCAACAGTTTAAATTTTTGTCATTTAATATTTTCGTATCTTTTAATTAATTTTGTGGTCGTATTATATCTGTTACATCACTCTAATTATCAAACATTTAATATTTTAATTTTCTATTAATATTTTTGAAATATAAAATAGTTACGAAATTAGTTTTGCGTAGAAAATCAACTCCTTGTAGATACGATACCCAACTTATTGAGAAAACTATACCAAATCCTCGTACACTTGCGAGATTAAAAAGAACCATACCTATTGAGGTTCGGTCATGTTGAATATCATATAAGGCCTTGACTCTATTTTGTGCAATAAATGCTATTAGTAGCCTTATGCTCTGCCAACATTGAGAATCATTGCAATCAATAATATCAAATAAGCATTAAGTCAGGCTGGTTATATGAATTTGTTTTCACTATTTCACTCTATTTAGCATGATGTTCTCTAATAGTATAATTGATTTCAAATCTTTTTTATCATTTCTTACTAAATTTTCCGAGGACTACTTTTTTATTTTTTCTACCGATCATAGTTAACTCATATTTCTTTATAAGTACTTCATTTGACCTATATTTTAATTCTTCAAATATATTAGACATTTTCTTTATCTTTCCCTCTTATTGTATTAAACAATGGAAACAAGGTATCATTTAGACATTGCATTCGTGTGTGTCGTTTGACAAATTATGACACTTGTTGGATTCAAGTTCTCTGTCTCATGCAATCTGTATTTGTAACAGATAAGCTGTTGCTATTTGACTTTGTCATATCTTTGATGTATGCAATATGGAATAATTCCTTCCGCTTCCGGTACTGAACATCTTCCTTTAAGCACTTTTTCTTATTCTTAGGAATTGTGCTTGTGTTGTTTTTCTGCTCCATGTAATGAGAGCAAGCCATACTTGGTCATTTCAATTTACGATCTTTCTTCCTCCCTTTGTTTTGCTTTTGTTTTTGTTTTGCCACCTTTTTATTGTAAACAAAACTTTCTCATGATTGAAGAGAATGTGGCGGTGATGCTAGCAGTAACAGGGTTGGAATGGGGAAGAGAGGCATTTATAGGCCAGTGACATGAAAGGTCATCGAGTACAGTTAGTGGTCATTCATAATCTCCCTTGTAATTAGCAACGCTTGCGCAATATGCAAGCCAGAATGTGCTGAACTATTAATTATGATATGATAGAACCAAATTTGTCTAATTCCCTACCTCATAACCAGTTTCCCACCACAATACTTCCTTAATTCCATAAATTATCCTTCTTTTCATATTGCAATCTCTCCAACGAAAGTCCACCTGAGGCGTGAGACCTGTTGATTTACATTTTGAAAACCACCATTATCAGGAGTAGTGTACTGTTTATTCTCATTCAATTTGTAATGAGAAGTAGTGTGAATTCTGGATGATGGTCATATGACCAATGAAGTGATTGAGGCTTATGAAATCAGGAAATTTATCAATGGAGATATGATATGTCACTAATAAATGTAATAAAACGGCGAGGAAGAAGCAAGAAGGTAGAACCCCAGGGAAGACAAGAGTACCCACTGCAAGAAGAACAACACAAAAGAAGGGAAGAATGACTTCAAAAGAAAAAACACCTAAGTAAGGCAATGACTCAGGATGCATCACAACTGTTCATCCCAAAAATCTTCTCAACTGATCAAAGCTAGGGGAGCAAAAGGGGCAAAAACATCAGAAAAGTAAGTTGGCAACGACAGAGCCAAACTTCATCCAAACAAGGCACATCCAAGCTGTCAGATGGATAAGGTGCAGATCATGGCCCAAGGGAGGTGTGCACCTCACGTGGTCAAAGGGGTCCAGCAGAATACATCAGGAACATGTGCAAGGCATGTGGATCACTCCAACAGGAAGCACCAACCTGGCACCTGAGAAGGCAGAGGAGGATTGATCAGTTGGCTTGGTGGTTTCGATAACCACTTGCTGTTAGGAAGATGCCTACATTTAGAAGGGAATATTAGAGCTTAATTAGTACACTCTTGTAATATATAAGTAGGAAGTAGAGGAGAAGAGGTACATGAAAAAATGGTTTACCGGTTAATCTGAATTTTCTCTTGTAGACTTCTTCCTTTTCGAATTGGGCTTTCTATTCTTAAATTTTCTGTAGTTTCTTCTCTTGCCATTCTCTTCTTCTTTCCTCCTCAAGTATAAGGAGATCATCTTCCTTTAATTTTCTTGTTACATAATATGTTTCCAGTATGCAGTAAATGCCATTTCATTTGCTCTCTTATATCTATGCTTGTTTTGAGTCTATTATATGCAAACGGTGTTATAGCGTTTGTGTAATGGTCTGTTTTCCCTGAAAAGTTTTAAGCTTATTAAATTTGTTTATCTGCTGAAAGAGCATAGTCCTAATGCAATGTGATTTATTATGCTGCAGATGAATATCATTCGGATTTCCAACATTATGGGCATTGAGCCGAAACCATTTTATGCAAAGACATGTGGAAGAGGATACATTTGTATCGTATGATTTTTGCTCCAAGATACTTTTGGAGTTCAATATTGTGCGCTGGAGGGCTGTTGAAAATTCAGACGGTTCTACTTCAGTAAGTAAATGAATCCACCTTACATTGTAATGGTCATTTTGTTTTATATCCTTGGCTTGACAGAGTATTAAGTTCAGGGTAAGTACCATTTATTACCGCTAGAGTATCTACATAGTGCTAACGTGATGTTCAAAATGATCTCTGAGGTCATTTGGTAAGAGTTATATTATACTAACTGGATTGAAATTGTTGTTATTGCAAAAAGAACTTAGTTACTACTTTCCTTATGTATTTTTTGTTTGATCAGGGTGATCTTGCATCTTGTTTTCCCCATGAGAAAGCATGAGTTTGATATCTCGTGTAGTGATTTATGATTCATTATAAACCCAGACCTCGGATATTGTGGTTCAGTTGTTTCCTTTCTCCTCATCTTTTTTATCAGTTAGGTAAATGTACATTATTTAGGAACCAAATTATTCAAACATGCATTAGAAGGACATTTTCCTTGCTTTTCATGGAACCTTCTCTTCCTGCTGAAGGAATCATCCATAATCAAACTCTGTGGTTACCAAAATGCAATACCTATAAAATAGGTGTAAATTCTGATGGATAAAGTTTTTTGCATGTTTTTTATGCGTAAATATGTTTGGGTATTCCAAGTATTTCCACTGGAACAGTTAATGTATGTTTTCAATTGTCAATGAGCAACATATTCTTACTGCTGTGCCTTTGTGGATGCAGTGTGAAAGTAATGTTTGTTAGGTGGTCTGATGGCAGCTTGCAATTGTTGATTGGGAATGAAGTTCTTGGCATATCTGTACAAGATGCTAAGCATGATCAGGCATACCTATTCCTTTGCCACGGAAAGGTATCTTCCTCAACAAATTCTCTACAATTGATGAGGCAGTCCTTGTCCATTCTTGCTGCCCTGTAGTCTGTTTTCCCTGTCTTTGCTGTATGTGCTCCTTTTTTTTTTCTGGTCCTTTTCATCAAATGGAGAAATGCATGTGTGTATGCACACACACACACACACACACACATGCAGATTTGTATAAAGTAGGAGACAAAAGTGATTATAGATAACCCCTTGTTGTCAGTTCTTTGACATTAGTTTATAAAAATTGGTTATTTAATATGAGCCTTTTTTTTTTTTTTTTTGCAATAGATTCAACCTTTCAAATAATGGTGAGTAGAGTTACATCATTTTCTAATTTTAGATGTTAATCTATGTGCTTCCTTTTACCATTTAAACCTGACATGTTAATCCCTTGTTGCTGATAAGTTGCTTTCACATGCTAATAATTGCAGGGAATCCTTCAGTCACAAGGGAGGTTTATGCAGAAGATAAGGTTTATGCCGTCCTCCTTATCATCAAAATCACATAAATTGTTGACTGCTCTTGTCGATTCGAGGCATAAGAAAGTTTATAAAGTTAAGAACTGCATCACTGAAATTGATCCTGAGAGGGAAAAGGAAGAAAAAGGTACTTTCTGAATTCTGGCTGCACAGGCTTGATTTTGAATCTTGTCAATCACTTGATTTCCTTTTGAGCTTGACTTCCCCACCCAAAAGACAAGCTTGGTCATGACGTATGCGACATGCCTTTTTTGCCTGTCATAGGATGCCTCTAACTTGACTTGCGACTTAAGTTAGCAGACTAGGCTTTTAATCTTGAGTGAGAATGAAGCCATAAATGTCTTTTTTATAAGCATTCACTCTATATTGCTTTCTTTCTTGCCTGTTTGCCATTGCAGACTGAGAGTCAAAACATCATGGCCAATGAACTTCTTAATAGAAAAGGAGAAAAAGTTAACCATAAATATGCACAGAAAGCAGAAAGGGGGCGTCAACTCTCACTGGAATTCTGGGAGGATCTGTTAGAGAAGGTCAGTAGTCTAATTTCTTTTTATTGTTTTGCTGCATCATCTCCAATATTTTACGGAAGTTGTTCTCTTGCTCAAACCTTTTTGCAAATGGTCCTGGGGCGAGACCACTTCTTTATTTCTGCTGCATAGGTGCCATGTACTATGCCATGTATTATATTTATATTTATTTTTCATGGAAAAATACTTCCCAAATGCCAGATTGTAAGTGATCTGGCTTATGACAAGGCTTGTTACGAAAAGAGTGACTAATTGTGTAGGGGATGTTGCTTTGTCATTGGTGATTTTATATTTTTATAATAAGACACTCAATAGTTTTGCCACTAAACCAACCGGTGAGTTGGAGGAACTGTCACATTGGTGGTGTGAATCCCAAGTTCTATTTTGTTGTGAATTAATAGTTTTGTAATTTATACACCCTTTTTAAAGAAGGGCAATTCTTTATGCAACAATGAGATTTATCCATTGTGATCCGGAAGTCACGAGTTCAACCTAGGGAAAATACATGGATAAGATTGTGTACATTTGACCCTTTCTATGCCCACTGCCAACATACCCTTATGAAAAAAATACCCTTTTATGAGAATTAGTATTCACTATATTATGTAATTCCATACACAAACTTCATGAAGCTTAAAGAATAGATATGACACAATCTGTAATACCCCGGCGTTTTGGCTCAAGTTATTGAATTAATTTAAT
>JAODPA010068870.1:0-21315 GCA_025585075.1 Nepenthes mirabilis | reverse complement strand
TAAAACGTATATAATAATTGTTACGTCCTCGGATCCTGATTGTTGTACGGACGGAAATCCAAATGAGTTCTCGGATCCGTCCTCCAAATAAACGAATCCGAATCCCGTGTAACACAAAGAAAACGGAAGGTCCTCTCTGGAGGAAGTGATTAGAGGGGCAAATGTGAAGTTAAGTTTCCGTTGTGTCTTGCGCTTCCTAGGAAGCGTCTTAGAAAGCTGGAGAAGTTAGAGAGAGAGAGAGAGATAGAGCAGCAGCAGTGACACGCAATATTTTACATGGAAAACCCTCTATTGAATGAGAGGGAAAAATCACGGGACTCTTGATTTGTAAACGATTTCACTATGGAAGCTTTGATTACAAGGGACTCAAGTTACTGAAGAGATGAATGAGAGGAAAAAGCCACAGGACTCTTGATCTGTAAATAATTTCACTATGGAAGCTTTGGTTACAAGGGACTCAAGTTACAGAAGAGAGTAATAACAGAGCTTGAGAGCAGAATGACTTCTTCTTTTGTGCTTGCCTCTCCCATTTTCTGGAGCTCGTTCTGCATATATATACTGATCGGCAGTCACCTACTCAGCAAGGGGCTTGCGTGTGCAAGAAAGCTTGCTACAAACTCTGCAAAATCCATCGTGCCGCTCTGTAAAGCCTATTGACTCTGAAAGTCAACCGCTCTTCATAGGATGCACGTGCTTTGCAGGAGCTGTCATCTTCCCTGAGATGTCGCCTTCATCCTTCCTTGTAGCTGGCAGAGTCAGCCACCAATTCCGGCACGCTGAATTTGCAGATCAAGTAGAGTTCTCGGTCATTTTAATAAGTTCTCGGGCCTTAAGGGACTCTATGGCCACTACTTCTCTTGGGTTAAATTAGCCTCCTGGGCCTTCATTGCACAAGGGCCAAGCTCATGGAGATGGACCTTCCAATTAGGCATTGGGTATCAATACCCATCACTAGCCCCCCGTGCCATGAGGTTTGAGAGCTTCAACCTTTGGCATGCCTATTAGCCGCAGAGATATCTTGGGTGACATGCGAAGGTATTCTCTATTGGAAAACCATCTGTGCCTTTACGTTGTGTCCATTATTCAGTAATAGCCCGATGTTGGTATATGTTCTCTTTTTTCTTACAAATGTCCGAGGACATGGTTGAGACCAATAGCTTGACCAAAATGTGTTCGAGGACTTTCTTCGAGTCCGAAACGCTGGTGCGTGCCTTCAATTGATTGACGTCGCCTTATGTGTCAGAGGCCAATAATGTCCAAGACCAATAGTTTGATGAAAATGTGTCTGAGACTCTGGCGTGCGCCATCAATTAAGACATTAAATGCGATTGACGTCACCTTTGAAAATATAAGGGTTATTATTGCCTGTAGCTTATGGGAGGTTGACGCGTAGTTTGGCCATAATGAGGCGCGTCTTTTGAATTCTCCAGCAGTTCAAAAGCCCTCCCATTCCTTCAGATTTTCGTTTGCAACTCTAAGTTCTTTCTTTCGAACGCTGTGGGTTTTCCTCCTCCAGACTTTCGTCTCACATTTTTCTCATCTGGTTTTATGATGGCTCCTGGAGTAAAGGATATTTCATCTACCATTTCGCTAGAAGATTTGGAGGTTATCCGTGCTAAATATAGGATCCCGAGTTTGACTGTAATGCTGTTGCTTGGCGCAAACGATAGAGCTTGTGCCCCTCTAGATGGTTTCGTTACTGTCTATGAAGTCCATCTAAAGAGTGGTTTTCACTATCCCATGGAACCGGAGCTTTACCAAATAATAAAGGCTCTCAAAGTTCCAGTGGCCAGATTACAATGCAGTGAGATATCTCATCTCTCGTTATGCCTTTGCACGTTGTCATGGTAAAGTTTTCGAAATTGTGGTGAGATTTTCTCATAGCCAATGCTGGATTGTTATTACCCCCCGACCTGAATTTGATATTAGTGGTGGAAATCCTGATTCCACCAAGAGATGGAAAGACAAGTACTTTTTTCTTGCTGCCCCCTCTAAATAGGATGTATCGAATGAATGGGAAAATGTGGACTCAAATTTTTGTGGTGACGCTTCGAGTGAGGAGAGGGGGCAGTGAAAGGCTTCACTGATCTTGTTCACGATAACCTCGGTTCTTTTAATGAAAAGAAAAAGAACCGATGGTTGAAAGCTGACGACTTTGAACAGGCTAAGTGGGATCCTCAGCCCGAGGACTGAGGAGTCTCCACCGTTCCTGTCGTGAAGAAAAGGAAGTTGAAAAGCAAACTTAAGCCGTTGAGGATTGAGGAGCCGTTCGAGAGGGTGGAGAAAAGTTGTCGGACAGATACTTCCAAACGTCTGAGGACGGTTGTTGAGACTTCTTCCTTTGATGATGATGAATCCGACACTGGCCAATTGGTGAGGAAAAAGAGACCATTTGAACCAGCGGTGGTTCGAGGTGCTAATACAGTCGGACCCTCAACACTTGGTGAGCCTGTTGTCCAATCTTCTCAGACCGAGGACACGTGTTGAGCCACTTGTCGCTCCTTCCTTTGGTGAGCCCGTGCCTGACCTTCCGCCCGTCTTTTCTGGTGAGGTATCGGATTTGATTGATAATCCAACCGAGGACACAGCTGAGGTACAGGCCGAGAAGATTAGGGTAACAGGGATGTTCGTCCTTGAGCTCTCTCACCTTGCGATCCAAATTTATAGAGCAAAGGATATTCCGCCCGAGGACATCATAGGGACTTCACACGATGCTGGCAGAGAGATTGAGGGTGTTGAGTTTTTTGAAATAGCCAAGCCCCCAGTCTCAGACATTCGTGAAGCAATCCCTGTGTCCAAGGCCATAATAGTGGCCTCTGAGGCCAAGGAGGAAACCACTAGAGCTAACGTGGCTCAGGCAATGGGACCCTTGGAGTTTGAATTTTCAAAGGTACTTCTCAATAACACCTAATGTTCTTATTCTTTTGGACAATGCTTTAATGGCCTATTTCTGTTTTGCAGTTGCGTGAGTTGATTGGCCGATTTACTCCAATTATCGATGGAGCCGCCCAGTCTTACGTTGACTTAGATATCCTCAGGGCTTCAAAGGAACGTGCAAATTGTCTCGAGTATGAGCTGGCTGAGGCCAAGAGCAAGATTTCTTCCCTTGAGGATCTGTTGAAGGCCTAGCAGCAGCAATATACCTCCCTTCGAAGTAGGAATCTTTAGCTGGAGGACGAGCTCAGGGGTTTAATAAAGGCCGAGGACATTAAATCTGCACTGGAGTAAAAGTATTGGGATAGCATTGGATTATGCCATCGCATAACAAGGATATTGATCCCAAAGTTTCCTCCTTCTATGTTTCACCTGAGGAATGGGAGTGCTCAGTGCAAGTCAGATCTGATTGGTTGCCCGAAAGAGGATGACATTCTTGACCCCTCTCGACCGGGTTCTTTTGGGACTTAATTTTTTTTTTGCTGTATATAATATATGAATAAAATTCATTTTCAGATGCAACCTCTCTTCTTACTTAGATTGCTTATATATTTGACTCTTTCTTGGACATGTCGTAAGGAAACTCTATCCTTTATGAGCAAAGTGTCCAAACTTTTCAACCATTGTTGGCTGATGATGCTACATTTAGGATCTTCGCATTCTTGCTGTTTTAAGTCCTCTAAGTTTTTAAAATCAATCTCTTGCGGGTTACTTGGTGTCGTTGCCAAGTTTTTTGAGTCCGACTTCAAATGAGCTGCTTGGATTGCCGAGTTTTTTGAGTCCGACTTCAAATGAGCTGATCGGACTTGCCGAGATTTTCTAGCTGTTTTAGAACAGCTTTGGAAACAAGTGAAAGGAACCATTGCATTTGACTTAGGGGTAGCCTATGTCTCGTAAATTCATGAAATGATATGCAAACATTCAATTGGATGCGAAACAGCGAATAAGCAAAAGGAATTTTATTGCACTAATAAAATGTGATACAAGCACATCAAATGATGCAATTGATTTTACCTGGCCGTCAATACATTTACTGATAATATTTCTCGAAGTGAGAGGCATTCCATATTCAAGGGATAAGTTTGTCTTCTTGGGTGTGCAACTTGTATGCCCCATTTCGAATGATGGTCGAAACCAGGAATGGCCCTTCCCACTTTAGGGAAAGCTTGTTCTGTTCGGTATTTTTACCTGTGGCCTCACTGCTCCTCAGTACTAAGTCTCCTATTTTGAACTGGCGTGCTTTTACCTTATTATTATAATATATGGCAACTCTCTGCTGATATGCCGTTATCTGTAATCTTGCCAGGTCTCGGGTTTCCTCGAGCATATTAAGGTTTTCCCGAAGTTTTTGAGCATTGTCACTCGGGTTGAAGCACTCGACCCAAAGACTAGGCAGTTCGACTTAAACCGAAATACTACCTCAACCTCATAGCACAGGCTAAATGGTGTTTCTCGTGTTAGTTCTCTCGATGGTGTTTTGTATGACCACAAAATTGATAACAGTTCATGCACCCATGAGCCCCCCAAATGCTCCAGCTTTGTCTTCAGTCGATGTAGTATTGTACGGTTCGTGACTTCCACTGGCCCGATACTTTGTGGATATGCAATTGATATATGAACCAACCTTATCCTCAAGTTAGCGTAATACTTGCTGAATTATTTTCCGGTAAACTGGGTTCTATTGTCAGTCACAATACATTCTAGAATTCCGAACCTGCACACAATATTTTGGCAGACGAACTCCGTAGCATTCTGCTCGGTTATCCGAGCTAATGGCATGGCCTCAACCCACTTCGTGAAATAGTCGACCCCGACGATTAGGAACTTTCTCTGTCCAGTTGCTGTCGGTAGAGGTCTAAGTATGTCAAGTTTCCATTGTGCAAATGGCCAAGGTGATTACAAAGCTTGAAGTTCTATATGAGGCTAATGAGTGAGGTTCTCGTGGACTTGGCAATTTTCGCATTTCCATATGAAATCTATGGCGTCATATTTTATGGTTGGCCAGTAATACTTTTGTCTCATCAACTTACAAGTAAGGTTCTTACCCCCAATGTGGGATCCATATATTCTAAGGTGCACTTCTTGGAGGGCATAATCAGCTCTTCGGGGGTGAGACATCATAAATAGGGGGCAGAGAACCTGCACCGATACAACTGGCCATCCATTATGGTACACTAACCTGCTATCCTTTTCATCTTCTTAGCTTCATTTGAATCCCGTCATATAAGTATTTCAAATAGGGAGTCATCCAATTGCTAGCATTCGATATCTGCATCACCTCTGGCTCGGGATCTTTTGTACTCGGTTTTTCAAGGACTTCACGCATCCCTCGGGTATATTGCTTAGAGTCTCCTGATGTTGTTGTCTTTGTGAACAAGTCGGCTTTCCTATTCTCCTTTTTTGGGATGTGGACCATTTCTATCCTTTCAAACGCCGAAGTTAAACTTCGGACCTTTAAGAAGTACTTGGAAAATTGTGAGTTGTTTACTTCAAAATTTTCATGGACTTGGTTGACAATTAGCTCGGAGTCACTGTAGACAACCAAGTTCTTGGCCGAACACTCCTTAGCCAACTGAAGTCCCACTAGCAATGCTTTGTACTCCGCGGCGTTGTTAGTTGCGGGAAACTCGAGAATCATTGAATTTTTTATCTCTGAACCCTCGGGTATTCTCAGCACTACGCCAGTGCCACAGCCATCCTTCATTGAAGAGCTGTCCATATGCAGAGTTCATATTAGTGGGCTGTAAGGTTCATCAGCATTACAACGGCTTGATGCATCTGGAGTTGGGGGGGTTGTCTCAACAATGAAATCTGCCAAGGCCTAACCTTTTAATGTTGGTCTCGGGCAAAATTTTATGTCGAATTCTCCTAACTCAATGGCCCACTTGACCAATCGCCATGATATCTCGGGCTTCTGCAATATTGCTCTCAAAGGTTGATCAGTCAGGACTATAACTTTGTGCGCTTTGAAGTAGGGCGTTAGTTTCCGATCGAAATACACGAGCACCAGAGCTATCTTCTCTACATGGGAGTACCTGGTTTCAGCATCATCCAGGGTTTTGCTAACGTAGTATACAGGTTGCTACCTATTATACTGTTGTCGAACTAACATTGAGCTTAAGGCTGTGTCAGACACAGCGAGATACAAATATAATTCTTCGCCTGGCTAAGGGGAAGCCAAGAGAGGGGGTTCGATAGATATTCCTTGAGACCCCAGAAGGCTTCCTCACGGTCGCTCGTCCACTGGAAGCCATTACTCTTAATCCCCCTTAAGGTCTTGAAAAACGGCAAGTATTTTTCGACCGATTTGGCCAAGAAAAGAGAGAATGTTGCGATTCTCCTGATCAGCTTCTGCACTTCTTTCAATGTCCGAGGGGATTTTATGTCAATGATGGCCTTGATCTTCTCTGGATTTACCTCAATCTCTCGACGTGAAACAATGTAACCCAGGAATTTTTCAAAAGCCACTCCCAACGTATACTTCGCTGGATTGAGCTTCATTTGGTGTGCCCTGAGGACATTAAAAGTCTCGTCCAGATCTTGGATGTGGTGGTCGGTAGCTTTGCTCTTGATGAGCATATTGTTCTCATAAACCTCCACAATTTTTCCGATTTGGGCCTCAAACATCTTGTTGATAAGCCGTTGGTAGGTGACACCAGTATTATTCAATCCGAATGGTATAACTTTGTAACAGTATATTCCTTGGTCTGTCATGAATGACATGAGCTATTCGTCCTCGGGGCTCATCCGTATTTGATTGTAGCCTGAGTATGCGTCCATGAAACTTAAGAGTTCATATCCTGACGTTGAGTCTACAAGCAAATCGATTCTATGTAGCGGAAAGCTGTCCTTCGGACATGTCTTGTTGATATTTATAAAATCAACACACATCCTCTATTTTTCATTGCTCTTTTTGACCATGACCACCTTCAATAGCTAATCTGGATAATGCACCTCACGGATAAATCCAGCGTCTAGAAGTTTCTTTACCTCTTCACGAATGGCTACCAGTTTCTCAGCTAAATAATTTCTTTGCTTTTGCCAACTAGGTTTATGACGTGGATCCAGGCCCAGTTTATGGATTATCACTTTAGTTGGTATCTCTGGCATGTCACTCGGTACCCAGGCAAAGATATTCGAATTTTTTCGAAGGAAACTGATAAACCGGTCTCAAAAGGTCTGAGGTAGAGAGCTTCGTATTTGAACGAACTTTTTAAGATCGTTGGGATCTAAAGGGATTTGGTCTATTGATTCTCCAGATTGAGTTTGTAGTAACGTTGTTTCATCTCAAAAATCAAGGTCTTCAATAGGCTGGGGAAGAAGCGCCTGAGTGACTTGAGACAGATAGATAGCATGTCCGTCCAGCTACTTGATCTCCATAGACCTCCCCAACCCCCCAAATGGTGTCGGAAATTTCATCTTCAAATGCGGGATAGAAATGACAGCACTGAAGGCAATCAAATAAGGACGTCCGAGGATAGCATTATAAATTGATGGAAGATCTACTACTGAGAAGGAGAGAGTCTTGGATGCAATCCTCGGATAAGTCCCTAAAGTGACTTTGAGTCGGATGACCCCCTGAACTGGCACTAGTTCATTGTCCAGCCCGTAGAGGGGTCCCTCGGTTGCTTTCATCTGATTTCTTTTGAGTCTCAATTTGAAATAGGTATCAAGATAAAGCAAAATTTTCAAACATTCATTATTAATAAACACTCATTTCATCTGATAGTTTACGGTTACATCAGAAACAAGTGTTGTTATAACCAAAGGATCAGAATATGGGGAAGTTATATGAGTCATATTTTCATTACTAAAACTAATAACTTCTTCCCTAATTTCTACCATTGACCTCTTGTTGGCTACGATCATTGTCAAATTCTTCTTGGTGTCATCTTGGGCTGGGTGAGTTGATATTATATTTACTACTCTCGCAACCACTCTGTCCCTCGGTTGGTCAGCCTCACCGTTGCCTGTTGTTCTGGAAGCTTGCTGCCCGGGTCTTTGCAAGAAGCGATTAAGGTGACCTCTCTTGACCAACTCCTCGATCTTCTTCTACAGCATCTGGCTATCTTCAGTACTGTGACCTCCACAGCAATGACAGTGGCAATACTTTGACTGATCGCCTCCATATGTGTTCTTTAATACTTTTGACCACTTTAAAAATTTCTCATCCCGAATTTGTATCAGGATATTAGTACGTGAATCATTCAATGGAGTTGAGTTCATAGGCCTGAACTCCCTTCGAATGAAATGCGCTGACTTTTACTGCTTCTTCGACTCTTGGGGGTCCTGATAGTCCCCATTCTTTCTCTTTCCTCCCACCGCCTTCGGGTAAAAATTTTCTTCTCGGTTACGTTTTTTGGCTTTATTGGCTTCTTCGGCTGCTATATATGTTCAAGCTACAGTCTCGACCTCTTCGAAGGTCTAAGACCCATTGTGGATGAGGTACTTGAAGAAAGTACCTCCTTTAAATGCCGATAAGAAAGCGTTGAGTTTTACCTCGTCCGTCAGCTCTAGAATTTGCCTGGTCTTTGCAATAAATCGAGATAGAAACCCTCTTAAACTCTCCCTAGACCCTTACTTCACACGAGTAAGGTGTCATGACTGCTTCTCTATCCTTCTACTGGAAGCAACTTGGGAGAAGAAATTATTTGTCATCTCGTCGAATGATCGAACTAAGTTCGTTGGCAGTCTGTAAAACCATATCTTAGCATCACCTTTAAGCGTCAAGGGAAAATATTGACGCATCGTCATCCCATCTAATCTCTGGAGGCTCAAATGCTCTTGAAAGTAATCCAAATGATCCATTGGATCAGAACTCTTGTCATAGATGTCAAGATTTGGCATTTTAAATTTTGGGGGAAGTGGCTTCGCCCCGATCTCCATTGTAAATGGCAATTTGTGTAGGTCAGTAGCTCCCCCCTGGGCATCTTCTCCAAAAACTCGCTGCCAAATTTTTTCAAACTTCTCCTCCACTTGTGGGGGAGCCGTTATCTTTTCTCATTGAGATAGTCCCTCAACTCGTAGGGATTCTGTGCAGTTTGTGGCTTTAGACGGCTTTTACCCTTTGGAGGGAATTCGTCATGAGGGGGCCCTTCCTGAAAGGCGGGCTCTTGATTGTCACGCGAATATCATGGATTTCGCCTCTCTGGGTTTTCCTTTGGAATTCTAAGACCCAAGCGACCTTCAAGTCGCAGCGGGACTTTGTTGATCAAGGAAACTAGGGTCCCAGGGTCCTCATGCTGACTAATTTGCTTCAAGGGGTGCTTCTTTCCCTTACCCTTTTCTTGAATGTGGCGGTCTGAGAGGCCTCGGATAGCGTCCCCGTTGGCTACTCGTCCATTTTTGAACAAAGGGTTTGAACGACTCTGGAGATGTCATTTATCCTTATAGCCAGTGCCCGTACACATGGATCAAGATGGTCGTCCATCCTAACGCCTGTAGGAGGGCCATTACCATATGAAGCAGCATCTCTGATCGAGGCACTAGCTTGTGCCCACGTTTCACCATGTTATCGAAAATGTGTTAACTAGACTTTTAGTCTGTTCTCACAGACGGCGCCAATGTTGCGTCCTCGAATCCTGATTGTTGTACGAACGGAGATCCAAATAAGTCCTCGGATCTGTTTTCCGTATAAACAAATCCGAATCATGTGTAACACAATGGAAACGGAAGGTCCTCTTTGGAGGAAGTGATTAAAGAGGCAAATGTGAAGTTAAGTTTTCGTTGTATCTCGCGCTTCTTAGGAAGCGTCTTAGAAAGCTAGAGAAGTTAGAGAGAGAGAAAGAGAGAGCAGTGACATGCAATATTTTACGTGGAAAATCCTCTCTCGAATGAGAGAAAAAAAACCATGGGACTCTTGGTCCGTAAACGATTTCACTAAGGAAATTTTGATTACAAGACACTCAAGTTACAAAAGAGAGTAAGTGTGATGGAACGATTTTTTTTTTTTTTCCTCAGAAGCTTCCGTCAAGACAGAAATAGAGTTTAAAACCATAATTCAAAGCAAATAAATTCTGCAGGAATTTCAGCAGAGTTTTCTTTGTAAACCGGATAAAATCTAAAAATACAACCTGTACCAAATATTTAGAAACAAGCACACAACTAAACGGATATTACCCTTTTATCCTACAACACACATACATAGGATCTCAGAATACCTTATCATCCATGGCTCAACTATAATCCTATCTACTAAGTCAAAAACACATAAGAGAGATGCCATCTAGGTTCTGTAATAGAATCCAGAAAAGAAGCATATTACGGAGGCAAAACTATAAACTTGCGGAAGTATAAATCTCTGTCTGTATTATGCATTTCTTACAAAAATCCATACACATAAAATCCATATACGAAAAGTCAGACAATTATGTCCAAACACTTCCTTCCAAGATCTCCAAAGGCTTCAAGACTTCAAAGTCAGTAGGCTAACTTTAACTATTCCTTCTCATCCGGTATGAGCTCTACTGTCTCATTTGGAGGAAAAAAACAGTAAAATAGTGAGTCGAAATCCAATAAGGTACATACATACATGCAGTAAATCCATTATGCAGAACAGTTATGCAGATATATCATAGTATAAAATATACAGAAGATGAACAGTGCATGGAAATCAGAGAAAACATGATTTGACATTAATTAAACTTTGAAAATCAGAAATCAGTATAATCGTACTTTAGAAAGCAGAAATCAGTCTCAACTCCATAAGTTATAGAAACTCCTTTTTCTATCAGTAAAGGACCCTATCAGTAGACTCTACTAGCGAAAGCGGCGAATGATCGTGAATAGATTATGTACATCTTCTCACAATCCAAGGCTATAAATAGTGATAGTATTATCTCCTTCGTGGGGATCAATACATAAATGTCAGCGAATCATCACAGAAATGCCGACCAGTAATAGTAAACTACCCTCCGGTTTAACACCTTGAGGAAGGGCGGACCACGTATAACTCTATGGACGGAGTTATTTTCGATTACCACCATAACGTTCTAAGGCATGTCGGAGAATCTAACCTGGTTGTATATCAGTTCTGAGTCCTAAATAACAGTATCAGAAGCATTTTCCTTCTTATTTCTTAACTGAAAATCCTTTTTCAGTTTTGAAAGTCAATTAGAGTTTCTCAATAACTCTTCAATAGCTTCAGAATATATAGTAAACGGTTTATACTCCTTCAAAAATCTAACAGTGTAAATGGGTGTAAACTTTTCAGTTATAAATCACATGTTAGGCATTACCACGTTACTAATTAACTTTTACATGACGTGAAATTTGGAGTAAAACGGTTAAATCCCTTCAATTTCGTACTTAGGGCTTCGCCAAAGCTTCCGGGCTCAAATCGAACACCAAACATGTGTTTATTCATGAAATCAACGCCATAAATCCAAATACATATACCAAATCATGTATTTTAACCAAAAATTCATAATATTTTCGAGTTAGGGTTTCGCATCATGCTTTCGGAATTAAATCGGACACTAAATATATGCTCATTTATGAAATCGAAGCCAAATATTACAATACATATGAGTAAACATGAAATCTAACCGAATAATCGAGGGAAACATGCTTCGTTTGCTTTAAACATTGAGCAATAAAACTTTAGAGCATTTTTACCAATTTTGGAACAAGGAAAAGCGGTAAAAACGGAAAATAGTGTCCGAGGTACACTTGCCCGAACCCGATCTATCGTTATTTTTACCCGGAGCGGATCGGAACGAGTAATTTCCCCTTTTTCCTCTTCTCTTCTTCCTCCTTTTCTTTCGTGTTGCTGCTGCTCTGCTCCCTACCCTCTTCCCCTTCACTTTATAACAAAAACGAAATCAGAACGCGATGGTAAAAGTTGTGCTTGTTCTCGAGCTCGCTTGGCGCACAGCGAGCGGCTGTGTACTGCATTTTGCGCTCACTGCCATGCCTCGGGAGCGCGGCATGCACAGCCCTGCAGTTTGCTGAACTCGAAAAAATTTTCCACTTTTACTCCCAACCCTCATTTTTCAATGCATATTTAGCCTCTTATAGATTATCATCATTTTATTTACTCCCAAATTGTCATATTTTGAGTCCAGGGCCTCATAGTGAGAATAGAGCTTGAGAGCTTTAGAGCAGAATGTGTTCTTCTTTTGCGCTTGCCTGTCCACTTTTTTGGAGCTCGTTCTGCATATATATATACTGATCAGCCGCACCTACTCAACAAGGGGATTGTGCTTGTAAGAAAGCATGCTACCAACTCTACAAAACTCATCATACCGCTCTGTAAAGCCTACTGACTCTGAAAGTCAACTGCTCTTCATAGGATGCACGTGCTCTGTAAGAGCTATCATCTTCCCTGAGATGTCACCTTTATCTTTCCTTGTGGCTGACAGAGTCAGCCACCAATTCTGGCACGTCGAGTTTGCAGATCAAGTAGAGTCCTCGGCCGTTTCCATAAGTCCTCGGGCCTTAAAGGACTCTATGGCCACTACTTCTCTTGGGCTAAATTAGCCTCCTGGACCTCCGTGGCACAACAACCCAACTCATGGAGACAGACCTTCCAACTGGGTCTTGGGTATCAATACCCATCAATAATTATTATTATAATTAATGATAATGAAGTATTGTGCCACTTCATCTCTTTCTGGATGCTTCTCTCTCTCTCGTCTCTCCCTCTCAGACTCTCTCGCTCTCATTGTCTCTCTCTTTCCCTTCCGTTTCCCTTCTCTTCCGTTTCTCTTCCTCGAGTGACGTCAACACTCAACCGTTGTCCATTTCCCTTTCCTCATTCATTCAATTGACCATTTCTGGCAATTCCGTTTGCCCTCATTTAATCAGTAGGCTGTTGTTGTGGGTTATAAATAGAGGCGTGCTGTAGTGGTGTAGGTCGTTCGAAGCCTCTGCAGACAAAGCTTCCTGTGCCAGAGTTGCTGTCATCTGGAGCCGTGCTTGCCATTGCAAGCTTGAGTTGGAGGGAGTGTCATCGTCATCAAGCGGTGCCAGAGCCATCAGCGCAAACCTAGCCGATTGCTACAATCAAAGCTGTCGCCGTCACCATTCTGGGTCCGGAGGTGTGCCGCTGACGTTCGCTGTTGCCGTTGGCGTTGGCATCTTTATCTTGAACCCTCGCCATCGTTAAACCCTAGCTGCCATTGTTCAATCAAGTAAAACTCCTCTCTCGTTTGCAAGTAACTCTTCTGTCATTTTGCAACCAATCTGTCTTTCTTTCTCTAAGTTAATCGTATTCCTCCCTAATGCTCTTAAATTCGTGATACATGTTGAAATTGTTATAAAGCTGAATCGGGAAGACAGAACTTCGTGTTCTGTTGGTCGACTGGCTATCAGTGTCGTGTAGGTCCGTGTGTGCTCAGTGCGCAGTGCGTGGGCATGAGTATGTGGATGAAAGTGTGTGTAATGGCAGTATATATATATTTATGTGTAGCATGAGTGTGTTGGCTGGATGATTTGAACAGTGGTGTGGGTGCGTATATGTAATATATATATGTGTGTGTAGTCGTGTGCGCATGTGAGTGGTGCGTGTACACTGCCAGGGAGGTGTGCTGGTTGTGTGTGTGAATACAGTGTGTTTATACTTATGTGTGTGTGTGAGAGTTTGGCTGTGTAGGGGCTGGTGTGTGCTGCTGTCTGGCAGGGTATGTGTTGGTGTGTGTGTGTACACACACACACACACACACACACACACACACACACACACACGTGGTTGATATATTTATATATACATTCATCATTACAAGTTAGAGTATGTTTATACTAAATCTATGCATGTGAGTTTGGTATGCTTGAAATAATAAGAGTCGATTAAGTGATTATTTCTGTATCTCATTGATAAATTCCGGTAAATTATTCTTCACGTTAACTTTGTTGGCGTGCATATACTTTATTGACACTCTATAGTTAAGTTGAGGAGGGAGTATGAAAACACTAAGGTATCGAGTCAAATGGGAGATTACGGAACTTTAGTATAGTCTACACTTTTTCGATACGGAATCCATATTCCAGAGGTTGAGGTCATTTGGGCGGACGCTTATAATCATGTGAATCAAGTGCGTGAGATATCAATAGATATCGAACCGGGGTGATGCTGAGTTTGACTTGTTGATAATATAAGTATTCTGTTCCTAAAGGGGCATGGATCAAAGGATCACAGAATATGTGCAGGTTACCCAATGGGGTAACGAGAATGTTGTTTGTGTGGGGGGATTGGATGCAGTACTTGTACATTACGGTTGGCAAGTATCATGAGATCATATGGTCGCTTGTCAAACTTGTGAGTACTGGTACTTTGAGGGTTACCCAGCCGTGGGGCTGGTGTGTGGATTGAAGGTTCACAGTGATGTATAAGGTTCGATGAGACTTTCGTGACATCTTACATAATTGGGACCTCTTTTGTGATGGGTTCGAAGGAACCTATACCGTGGTTGATATTCGGATTTGGTAGAATTCAATTTGTATCTCTGATGATTTGTTGTTATGTGACCTTGAGTCGTGGATACGACAGGTTATTGAATCTTGGATAATTGTTGATTTATCTTATATAATTATGATGTTATTATTATCCGAGACATTTTATTGTATTATGTTATTTTATTGATTTATTTACTTGTTGGGTATTAGGCTCACCCTTGCGTTTTGTTGGCTCTAGAGTAAAAGTTATGACAGGTTAGAAAAAATCAAGTTGTGGCTGAAGAACTTTGGGATAGAGATGATATTGGGATTAGAAGTTCGTAGCAGGAAGCTCTAGAGCTAGTTCGATTGGTCGAGGTTTTATTTAATTGTGTTATCGGGATTGCGTTTCCAGGATCATAATTTTATAAAAATTTATTATTTTTAAAAAATTTATTATGAAAATTATAATTAATATGTATTATTTAGTGATGCATTCATGAGGTTATTTATAGTTTTGGGTTTCCGTGTGGCCATTTCAAGTCGGGTTGGGTGACTCGAGCTCGGGGCATCACACAATCAATTACAACTGGCTTAATACTTTCCAATGAAAAATTTAAAACTACTACTACAACACCTTGCAATTGTAAAAATAAACTATTTTACTGAACCTCAATTTCTTGACATCTTGTGGGGATTTAGCAGTAGTATTTCCCAATTTATTCTTTTTTCCATATCTTTGTGCAAATTAAACAACCAATTTATGAAAAGTTAAATAGAAACTTAAACTGATTTTATTTTCAGACACCAGCTTGCTTTCTGTGGAATGTTGTCTGGAAATCTATAAAGCGTTATCTAACAAATCTCCTTGTCAGAAACATATAGAAAATAGATAGACTCACAGATAATAAAATCAGATGCAAATGTCAAAAAGCTCAAGACAGGGGGTGGATAGTCTCTGATATTAGGAAAGTTTTCAAGCTCTCAAGGTTCTTTGGTTCAAGGTTCTCCTCATTTGGGATTAGGAAATATTGCAATCAGTTTCTGATGCTTTATTCTTATCTTTAACAGCTTGCAGCTTGTCAGTTGGGAGGCATTGGGATGCCCTTCCTCCTGAATGCTATTTTTCTTGGTCTTTCTTATCTAAGGTCATGTTTGGTTCATGGTAAGGCAGGGAAAGATCACCTTGGGAACTCTCTCCTTCTGGCCCCTCCACCTTCTTATACCAAACAAGGTAAACTTTTTTATCCTGGTAATGTACTCCACATGTGAGGGTCTACCCTTTACCCTTGTTTTTTGGGGGTGGGGGGGGGGGGGGGGGTGTTGAAGGGTTTTTTTCCTAGGGTAAAGAGCTCATGTACTCTCTTCCTCTTAGCTCCACCATCTCCACTGCCCAATACCCAAACGGCATTGTTGCCACCACCACTACTATCGGCAGCAACATTATGGTCATTCACCACCATCTCCACCCACTAATTCTCTTT
Source organism: Nepenthes mirabilis (assembly GCA_025585075.1). Taxonomy (NCBI): domain Eukaryota; kingdom Viridiplantae; phylum Streptophyta; class Magnoliopsida; order Caryophyllales; family Nepenthaceae; genus Nepenthes; species Nepenthes mirabilis. The sequence continues at coordinate 5,524 of JAODPA010068870.1, read as the reverse complement.
CTCTGCTTACTCTCGCTCCTTCGCCGCCCTTTTCTTTCCATCCTTACCAAAAACCATCACCAAAACCATACAAACTGCCTTCACTTTCAGTGTTGGCTCCGCCATATCCACCATTGCCGTGGCATTTTAGTATCCTCGCTCTCACACCTTAATCTCACTTCCTCTCCGTGATTTGTGTGTGTGTGTGTGATAACCATCAAAGCTGAATGTAGCACCGATCAAACAAGCACCTTTGTGTCCACAAAACACTGATAACATAATATCCACCGCATCCGACGGTTCAGCATCCCTTGACTTTCCATTATTGGGCATTCTCTCTATTTGTTCTTGCTTTTTTTTTCTCCTTGACCTTTCTCCTATCCCCCCCCCCCCAAGAAAAACACCTCCATTGCCATACAAATGACCACCACTGGTTCTACATATTGCCGCTGTTGACTGCGGTGGTTGTTTGTCTTCCACACACTGGTGTTGTGGTGGCGATTGAAAGCTGCAGCACTGATTTTGTATGGGGTTTTGCCATTCTTCTTGTTTTCTGTGTTGTTTTGCCATTATTATATTCTCTATTCCCATTTCTTTATCCATCTCTGACAAACAGGAGGAAAAAAATTTCCCCTACTGTTATCCCCTTAGCATCTTCCCTCAAACCAAACGAAAGATGAGGCAAAAAATAGTGTAATGAGCACATGCCCTCAATTCTAACCTTAATGATCTGTACATGATTTTTAAAATTGACATACAAACATAATTCTAACCTTAATGTTCTGTAAAGTTTTTAGTAAAGAGTTGCTTTTCTACATATTTGCATTGGAAAAGTAGTGAAAAGCGGTTGATAAACACCAAATTATTAACCGCAATTATGTAGTAATTGTGTCCATCTCATCTTTTTTAGATCATGATTTGGGATGTTTTGTGTCCCTCCTTGGGTATGTCCGAGACAAATTTTGGTCATATGTTCCTCCACATTATTCAAGGTGCTTGTAAATTTCAGCAGTCCAATTCAATTCATCACCAAAAATATGTTGTACCCATGTAAACAATGCATACATATCATGTGTCTTCTGATGAGCTAAGATATGTGCATGATGCATATTGATTTCATAAGAAAGTGTATCATATCATTTAGTGCTTGATAGCTATGTTCTGCATGTTCATGTCCTGTAATAATTTGGAAAGGGCAAGAGTCTAGGGTTTTTGTGGCCAGTGGAGGGGCTATGTTCTTCTTCCACTGCTCTGCTGTTTAACGGTCTAGGAATATTTAATATTGTTCCTTCTTGGTTGATTATCTTCTCGGAACTAAATTAAGCCCCCTGCATATATGTAAGGATGATGGAGATCATTATCAAGCTCATAAGTCAGCAGTTCGTCGTTTCGAAGAAGACATGAATGCCAAGAGGGTAAGTGACTTATGATTTGGTAGAACTAATTGCTTAAATATTTTCTGCATTATTTTTAAAGAAGTTTACTATGTCATTTCTGAACCCTACGATTTGGGTGCGAACTCCAGTCTGATAATTATGTCCCACGGAAGTCATCTGTTCATCCTTACCACAAAAGCCTAGATTAACCATCTGAAAGTGAAAGAGAGGTGTCTGAATATGAAAGTGATGAAGTTGACTTTGAGATGTAACTTCAAAGGGAGAAGTCAGAAAAGCCATGTCAGGAAGAAGAACCCACTGAGGAGGTGGGAGATAAAGTGTCAGAGGAAGAGGAGGCTGAGGTATGGTTCTTTCTTCTCAGTCATCTATTCACTTTTAGATTTGTTTTTCCAGTTTTACCATATTTTCATGAAATGCATGGTAGGCTATTAACGATGTATTGTGGACGCGTTTTTTGGAATATAAACTGGAACTTAATTTAATAAAGGGTAATTAAAATACAATAACAAAAGTCGGGAAATCACTCACTGTTTAGGGAATTACCCAACCTAAATGTTGCGAATTGCTTACCAACAAAAGATTTAATACTCTCTAAGGATATTAACCCTCTTAAAATCTGAAATTTGAATACAACTTAAGGTAAGTTTTGAGAATACTTGTGGTTTTTTAAATCAAAGATAAAACACGGAAGGAGGTGGCTCACGAGGATTCTTTGGCAGGACTTTGGAATAAGTGAATAGTTGAATTTGCTTTGGAATCACTAACCACCCCATGCTTGCTTTAGAACTATCCTTCAGCCATGAAACACATGCTTTCTTTGGAACCCGGAAGCATCAATGTGTCTTCTTAGAAATCCTTAGCAGAGACAGTGATTTTCTGGACTTTGGGGGTTTGGGCCAGGCGTAAGGGCTTGAACTGCATTTCAATGGTATTTCAATTTCATTCGGTGGATATATTTATTATTGATGTGATTCACAGCAAGCCGCTGTTATACATGCACCGTATAAGCAAGCCTTCTGATTTGATTGGTATTGCTAATAATTTGAAGAGTTCACGAGTTATGCCCTGTATTTGACCGTAATACCGGATACTTTGAGGGTAAGACAGAATAATATTTTGACTGCATGAATAATGTTTAGTTACCTTTGATCTCCTGTAGGATCTAAAGAGAAGAAATAATGGATCCAGGGGAGGCTTAAAGCGGAAGAATTTTGAGTCGGTAGAAGAATCTCCACTGAGAAAGATTGCGACTCATTGAAGAATGGCAGTTGTTTAAGATAGCGATGAGGATTGAATTCGTCATCTGATATCCACAAACGTGTGATCGAATAGTGAGGAAAGCCAGGTTAGTATGACATGTTTGCTTGCTTTTTGTAAGTAGATGCTTAAGGGAAACAGAACAGTTTCTTTTTTCCATTTATCACTAATCAACTTGTAGGTTAATTGTTCTCAGTGAAAGTAGGTGTCTGATTATGATTTGTTTCTTTAGATTCCACATTGCCTCCGGTCTGTTTGGCATGTCTGGCCCGTTGTCATGAGACGATACATTTTATCTGTCGATTTGTGTGTACTTGCTTAACACATTTCGTGTAATGTGGATAAGTTAGCCTCTTTTTCCTAATGTTTTCGTTCCAAGTATATAGAAACAAAATTTTTAAAGGAAACACACATTATATTATAGTAGAATGCTTGGTTTTATGGATGGAATAATGTAGGAATATAAATAAATTGTTAGGATTAAAAAAGGTGGGAATGTAATTATGGATTAATGTTTTTATGCTTGGTTAGTCATTTTGAACAAATAAAGTGAGAGTAAATAATTAATTTTATAGTGTTTGGTATGTATAAATATATAACAAGAATAATCAACAAGGAATTAATATGAAATTAAAGTCTATTCCAATAGATTACTTGCACATCTCCATCTAAGCCGCTGCTACCATCAAGCCGCCTTTGTCATCCCGTAGCCACCACCTTGTTACCACCACCCCACAACTGCTACCACCACCTTGACCCCGCCACCAACACCACCTTGCTGCCATTGCGAGGACATACTGGTTATTTAATTTGGAATTATTATCCTATGAAAATCAATACTAAGTAAGCTCACGGGAGCATTTTCTATTTGTATGACACGTTTCAGCAACCCATGACATGGTCGGTCGACTCAGCTTCTTATAATAGTAATGAATGATCATTTATGGCGAGGAGGGTAGTTTTGAGTAGGAAATTTTGCTTCATGTGACCTCGGGTTCTGTCCTGTGTGCTTACGAGATTTCTCTATTTTTGTTAAACATTATTGATCTGACGTGTTTGACTGATAGTTTTGCTTAAAATGCAGCGTGCTTCCGGTGCTGGATCTATCATTAAATGCTTAAGCACGGGTTCAAATGAATGCCCGTAATTGTATCTATATCCATGGTTACGAATTGGTGTATAATTTTAACAGGTAAGATCATATATAGAGTGTTGGTGCACAGATGAAAATCAAATCATTTGATTTTAAATTGTTTGATGAAGTGTTTTTTGAGATATATTTGGTAGAGGAGCACAATTCATTGATCATATCTGCCCATGAATATTAGTGGAAATCTTATAGTAATGTCACTGAATTCTTACACAAAATGATTATATAACATCTTTATATTATGTCACGTTATTAATACCACCCTTCTATGATATATGTTTTAATCAAGATAGCCTGTGATAATGTATTTGTGCTCTTTTGATCCAGGGCAGACTTATCACGCAACATTCTTTTGGGCCCACTGTGCAACATGCCGGCAGCTGTCAATTGCTGGATTGAGCGGTATGTTTCTTGACCTTATATCGTTAAATAAACAATGATAATTTAATTTTTTTAAAAAAAAAGAAGAAAAAATTACAAATTAGCCCAAACTAATTATTTTAGGGAAAAAAAAAAAAACAGTTCTCGATCTGGGGATTATTCAAAATGTAAAGGGTATTTTTGACAGAAGGGCTGAAATTGTTACGGGTGCAGTGGTGATAATTTAAATGTCTTGAAAACTTGTGTGCTGAAATTTTAGGATTATAACCCAACTTATGAAAAATTAAAAAATTACTGCCCTATATATATATATTTATTTAATTTTCTTAAAAAAAGTGTTGCATCTCAACCGTTAGATCTTAATCTGATGACTAGAGCCGCATTAGAAGGTATCCTCTACTCATGCGGGGAGTTTCCGGATTCTTAATTTTCATCAACATAGTTATATAGTTATAGGCGGTAATAGAACCTTTGCTTCATGTTGTGTAAATATTTATAGTTATATTTGAGAGTTCAGCAATATGATTCCGCTATTTGTTTAAATTTTCTATTTTTGATAAGAAACAGAATAAGAATTTTACATTAATAATCATTTCATTTAGGAGTATAGTTGCACAAAATAAGTAAGTAACAAAAAAGAAATTGCAAGTGAATTCTTTTCTAAGAAAATACATTTAAATTATTAAATTTATATAGAATAGCTTCATAATTGTCTGCCTGCCTGCCTTGCAAATCACTCAAACTCTGTTCCTACTAAGAGAATGAATCCTAATGGACCCACACTTCACATGACCAAGGGTTGGCTGCATGGGTGAACCAATCCAAACTCAATTTTCTTCTAAATGGATCCCACATAATATATATTAATTATATAGAGCCATCGGCCACTTGACTTGACTTGATTAGAGTGGAAAATATAGAGCCACCGGCCACACCCCCGACACCGATTCCGATAATGTGGTTCATGAACCACCACATTAGCTAAATGTCGCATGGCATTTGTGTTATTGTAGGTTTTGTTTAAGAGGGAAGGTATAATCTAAACTATAGAGCATGTTATTATAAGGCAATATGTTGATTATTTGTTATTAAAATGATGTGAGATTCAATGAAAATATAATATAGAGCGTGGTAACATTGTTATGTGGATTTATTAATAATATAATTTTGTTGAGTTTTAAGTTTTGGCAACATTTGTTGTGTAGCAATTATTGAGTGGTTCTTTCAATCGAACCACTTACCATCCTCAACCTAAGAATTTTGAAGGGACGATCAAGTTAATTATATAGACTCAATTTAATATTGAATTTTGAAAAAATATATATATTTGTCACATCATTTAAAGATGTTATGCTATGCT
>JAODPA010068869.1:0-10058 GCA_025585075.1 Nepenthes mirabilis | reverse complement strand
TGGAGTCTTGTTTCATTAGATGGCATCTCTCTAGATCCAGTACTGTAGGTTGTGTACTGTATTGGAGCCATGGATGATATGACAGTGTTGTGATCCTGTGTGGCGTATTGTAGGCTTTGAGTTAAACCTTTTGTTTAGATGTGTGCTTGTACAGGTTGATATTTTAACAGGTTGTATTTTTAATTTTCGTCCAGTTGCAGAGAAAACTCTGCCGGATTTTCTGTAGAATCCATAAGTATTAATTATGGACCTTGGTTTGTGTAGTCATTGATGGAGGTTATTCAATGGAGAATAATCTGGTCCGTCACAGGAGCCTCCCAGAACAAATGATCTGTCAGCGGTAGTAGCCGGTTGGCTACACACCGCATAATCAAAAGAACAGAGTTGATGACTTATCTCAATTCCAAGAAATTTGTGAATGCCGCCCGAGTGGAGGCGAAAGTTGAGAAGATCTGGAACTGCGCATTCAAGAATGACGATGAATGCACCACAAAAGTAGAAAGATCCCCTTTTGCAATGAGATCTTGAACCATCTATTGCCGGCTAAGTTCAAGATACCGACACTAGATTCTTATAATGGGAGTGCTGATCCCATGGATTATCTGGATCATTTTCGCACCCATTTGAGTCTCTAGGGCCTGGACAATTCAGTAATGTGCCGATACTTTCACTCACCTTGAACGGAGACGCTAGGATCTGATTCCACCGGCTCCCATCAAACTCGATCCAAAATTTTCGGGAGCTGACTGACCAATTCCTGGCCCAGCACGCTTCTAATAGTCGGGAAGAGAAATGCCTTGGCATCTCTCCCATATCAAGAAGAGACAGGAAGAGAATCCAAGGAAGTTCTTGGAGCACTTCGTAATAAAGGCTAAAAGGATTCCCAGTCTTACAAATGAGATAAAGCTTGGCAGCTTCATCTCAGCCATAACGCAAAGAGACTTTTTCAAGCACCTGGCACACAAAAATCCACAGACCTTCCGGAAGGTGGAGTCTATCACTTGGGCCTACACAACCATTGAAGTGGCTAACGAGACAGAGCATCCTAAGAGGACTGGCCTACCTCGCTCTTTTCCAGCCAATGGAAAGAGGAAGAACGGTGGCTGCGACAATCCCTGCTGGAAGCAGTACAGGACCAGAGCAGTGGACCGCAAGGAGTATAGGCCAGTCAACCTAACTTCTCTCTACGACACATAGGCCAATGTCTTCATGCAGATCCGTGGTGAAAAATTTCTCAGATGGCCAAAACCACTGAAGAACACGAAGAGAGGAAATCCAGCTAAGTACTATGATTTCCATCGATCTCTAGGACACACCACGGAGGGTTTCAAGATGCTCCAGTAGGAGATTGAGGAGCTCATCCAGAGGGGCCATCTCACCAAGCAGAGTTCTAGCGTCTCAGGTGGAGAAGGACCAGATCCATCCCAGCCACGGAACCAGGTTGCGACTGGCGTAATCATCATGATCACGACTCGGATAGCAAAAACCGAAGCGAATCACAAGGAATGGCAAGCTAGGTGGAAGAAGTAAAAGATAAAAGAAAATATCATTAGCTTTAGTAATAGTGACAAGAGTCATGTAACTTCCCCACACGCCGATCCCCTTATTATATCTGCACTTGTTTCGGATGGTACTGTAGATTACCAACTGAAATGAGTTTTCATCGATAATAGAAACTCCAAGGATTTGCTCTATCTCGATACTTTCTTTAAATTTGGATTAAAAAAGAACCGGCTAAAACCTGCCAAAGGGCCACTATACAGCCTAGACAATGGGGCTATGGCCGTCCAAAGAACGATACAGTTAGAGGTCACCCAAGACACGTTTCCTAGAATAGCGAGTCATACACTCACCTTTTTTATCGTGAACCTGCCCTCCATATACAATGCTATCCTAGGCAGCCTATGCTTAGTAGCATTCGGAGCTGTCACTTCAATACTGCATTTAAAAATAAAGTTTCCAACAGCATGTTGTATCAGCAAAGTGCTAGGTGACCAAGTGATTGGGCGGACATGTTACACGTCCCAGATTACGCCAAGCAGCAACGGGCAGCCTACAGGAGAACTAGACCACTAAGACGAGACAACATTGCAGCAAGCACAACCCAGCGAGGCAACCGACCTAGTACCACTAAATCTGGAGAACCCGGAGTGATGTGTATAGATTGGGGGGCTCACTCACCGAGCCACTGTACGATGAGCTGATAGCATTCTTGAGACAGAATGCTGATATCTTCATGTAGACACCCGCTGACGTGCCTGAGATCCCGATTAGAGTAATGGTCTACAAGTTGGGTTTCGATTCCAATCGTAAGCCCATTAGGCAAAAGCGGAGGAACCATTTAGTGGAGAAGCTCGTCACCATCCGGGAAGAAGTAAAGAAGCTTCAAGACGCCGACTTCATTAGAGAAGTCGAGTACCCAAATTGGCTCTCCAACGTTGTCTTGGTAAAGAAAAGCAACAAAAAATGGCAGATGTACATCGACTTCACTGATGTCAACAAAGAGTGCTCAAAAAATAACTTCCCTTTATCCAGGATTGACCTATCGGTGGACTCGACTTTTGGACACGAGTTACTAAGCTTCATGGACGCATACACGGGCTACAACCAAATCCGGATGAGCCCCAAGGATAAGGAGAAGACCTCATTCATGACCAATCAAGGTGCCCTACTGTTATAGGTTCTAATCTTTCGGTCTGAAGAACACAAGTTCCACCTATTAAAGACTCGTGAATAAGATGTTTGAGAAGCAAATCAGCTGCAATATAGAGGTGTACGTCAACAACATCCTCGTCAAGAGCAAGACCACCAGCGACCATATTCGAGATCTGGTTGAGTCCTTCGAGATACTCCGCACACACCGGATGAAGTTAAATCCTTTAAAGTACATCTTCGTAGTATTCTCGAGGAAGTTATTGGGTTTCATTATCTCTCAGCGAGGAATCGAAGCAAACCCAGAGAAGATCAAAGCCCTCACGGACATGTCTCTGCCATGGAGTGTTAAGGAAGTCCAGAGGCTAACTGGATGACTGGCAACCTTGTCCCACTTCTTGGCAAAGTCGAGGGACAAGTATCAACCCTTCCTTAAGGCTCTGAGGAGGACTAAAGCAAACAGCTTCTAATGGACTACAGAGTGGTAGGCAGCTTTCGATGAGTTGAAGTAGTACTTGGTCAGTCTACCATTGATGACGTCACCTAGGGACAGAGAAGAGCTATACCTATACTTAGTGGTGTCGGAAGTGGCTCTTAGCTCTGTTCTTATTCGCTAAGACTCCGACTCTTAGCGGCCGGTCTATTATATGAGCAAGACGTTGACTAGCACAGAGACATGCTACCCACGCATTGAAAAGCTGGCTTTGGTACTTGTCTTCTCAGCCTGCAAACTGAGACTGTACTTCTTAGCTCATCGCATGGTAGTTCTAACCGACCAGCCACTAAAGAATATTATCTAGAAATCCAACATTTTCGTACGGCTGGTTAAGTAGGCCATCGTGTTGGCAGAGTTCGACATCGAATTTTGATCCAGGCCAGCCATTAAGGGGCAGGCCCTGGCGGATTTTATCGTGGAGGCCACGACCCTAATTGTCAATGAGCGCCCCACTAAGGACACGGGTCATCACCCAAAAGAACCAAAATGGATTCTCAATGTGGACAATTCGTCTACAAGTTTAGGCAGTGGTGCTGGAGTTATCTTAAGAATTCCAGACGGTTTCGAGATGAAGTACTCCCTTAAACTCGACTTTTTGACCAGTAACAACGTCGTCGAGTACGAAACCCTATTGGCCCAACTACAGCTAGCCAAAGAGTGCTCAGTTAGGCGTCTAACCGTCTACAGCGACTTGAAGTTAGTTGTTAACCAAGTCATCGGGAGCTTCGAGGCATGCAACATTCTCTTGGACAAATACCTAGACAAGGCGAACGATTCCAGACGGAGATTTGACAAGTTGAATCTGGTCCATGTTCCCAGAATTGAGAACTGGTAGGCTGACCAACTTGCTAGAGCAGCAACGGCCAACGATCCGGAGTAGTACTCGAGGGACATGAGGGGGGTTTTGAGCACTCCCAATATAGAGGAACAGAAAGCGATACAAGTCTCTGATGCTGAAAAATAGATAACACCTTACTGGAGATATCTAGCGGATGGAGCACTGCCAGAGAACGTGGATGAAGCCAAGCGGATCAAAAAGACGGCCAGCTAATATACCATAGTTGATGGACAGCTCTGTCACCGTGGCTACTTGACTCCATACCCGTGGTGTCTTACTCCCTAGGAGGCCGACTATGCTTTGAGTGAAGTCCACCTTGGGATATGTGGATCACACATTTACGGCATGAACCTAGTATTCAAGGTCATGCGCCAGGGATACTACTAGCCAACAATGAAGAAGGATTCCCTAGAGTTTGTGAAGAAGTATGAGAATTTCCAACTCCATGGCAATCTTCACCACCAACCGCTTTCAGAGTTGAAATCCCTCCAAACTCCTTGACCTTTCGTGCAATAGTGGCACGATATTCTCGGCCCTTTCCCATCGCGACTAGGCAAAGGAAGTACATCATCGCAGGCATTGACTACTTCACCAAATAGGTTAAGGCCGCTCCCTTGACCAAGATCACCGAGCACAATGCCTTAGAATTCGTCTGCTAGACTTTACTATGTAGATTTGGAATTCTCGAAGTCATTGTAACCGATAATGGAACCCAATTCTCGAAAAAACACATTACCAAGTATTGCACCAATCTCGGAATCAACTTGGTCCATATTTTAGTAGCATACCCCCAAGCAAACGGACAGGTGGAGGTCACCAACCGTACGCTACTCCACGGTTTGAAGACCAAGTTAGAGGACGTAGGGAGCTCCAGGGTCGATGAGCTGCCCTTGTTAGTTCTGAACGAATCCAAAGGAACCAACTCGCGAGACACCCTTGAATCTCTACTACGGGACTAAGCGGAAGTTCCAATTGAGATCGGGCTCCCAAGTCTTAGGGTCGAAGCTTTCAACACACTTGGTAACTTACAAAACTTTAAGGAACACCTAGACTTGCTGGAGGAAGCCCGTGATGCTGCCAGGATGCAGACTGTAGCCTACCAGTAACGCATCACCATCTATTACAATAAGAAAGTAAAAATATGACAATTCGAAGTTAGGGAGTTGGTCTTGTGAATCATTGAGGCTATCGGTAAGACCACTAATCGGAACAAGCTTTCCCCTAATTGGGATAGCCCGTTTCTAGTCTCAACTGTTCTATGGAATGGAGCATACAGACTTCGAACCCAGAATGGCAAGTTAGTCCCATGGACATAGAACGCAATCCACCTAAAGTGTTACTTCCAATGAAGACCCAGGTAGGTCATTTGTATGGCATAAGTATGCTCGTAACATTACATGGTCATTAATAAAAGAAAAAGTTCTTTTCCACTTGCATTGTGCTATTGTTCTTTTCTTTTTGTTTTTCCATATGAATGCTTGCTTGTAGGTTGTACAAAATAAATGACTTAGACTACCCCTAAGTCGGGCTAATTTTTACTAGTTCACAATTAAACCCTAGTCATCTAGAAGGCCTATGAGGGGTCGAATCAAACCCTAGTCATCCAGGTGGCCCATAAGCGATCAAATTAAACCTTGGTTATCCAGGCATCCCATGAGCGGTCGAATCAAACCCTGATCATCGAGGCAGCCCATAAGCGGTCCAATTAAACCTTGATCATCCAAATGGCCCATTCACGGTCCAACTCTAAACTTTAGGGGGCTTAAGCGGCACGCGCAATGACTTCTCCAACAGGAGTTAGTGCTGTCAGTCTACGATAGTCAACGTCCCAGGAGCAAGCGCTCCATCCAAATCTGGCTGCCCAAGATTGAACATGGGCAGTGCCACTCATACCTCAACTCACGATCGGCTTGATACGACTTCAGGATTCACCCTGATGTCCCCTTGAGGACTTAAGTCCATCTAAGAGCACAGCAAATGTCTCCAATGTTGCGAGACGGATGGCCAACTGGCACAAGATGCACCAACTAGGCCGGCTGATACAAAGGGCAAATAGCTAAATGAACGGTTAATGAAACCAAAGTGAAGGAATGCAATATGTTGATGAAACAACTATTTTATTAATGTTAAAAGTATGTTTACAGATTACATCAAAAGAAAAAAGAAAAATGAGCGCAAAATCTAAGGCGCAGAGCTCCCTAGAGGAGGCGGGAGAGGCCCCCGCACAGTATGGGACTGATCCACAAGGCTTTCACGTTGCCAGACAATATGATTCACTGGGTCAATGACACCAACAGGAAAATTAGGATCCACCAGATGGACAATGCAGCGACTAATGTTAATGCCTTCCCAAAACTGTGCCCATAGCACATGAGAAACCTCATGAGGGTGTATGCAAGTAGATAGCTCGTACTCTAACGAGGCTATCTTTCTCAGAATCTCATCGGTATGCCCTGCAGTCCTAGTTGCCACCTCTTCTAGTCTCATAGATTTTGCTCTCAGTTCAGACAACTTCGACTGGAGAGTGGCCTTCTCTTCCTTGTGCTGGGCCCTCAATGGGTCCAGCTTCTCCTCGAACCAGGCAATCTCTTCCTCCCGATCTAGGATCACCAGGTCCCATTGATGCAATGCCTTGCCCACTGCGCCCATAAATTTTGCCTCCTACCAGAAACTAAAGGAGTTAACTACAATGGAAAAGGAAGAATAGAAAGGAAGCTTCAAAAAGTTACCAGCCAAAATTTTTACTGCCTCCTCACTAGCCTGCTCCATGACCTTAGAACTGATGGTGGAGGACTAGGAGCGGCAGCCACCTCAGCATGCTCCGCTGAAGTCTCAGCAACAATCTCCTTCTCTAAGTCAACTCTGAGGTTAGCTACCTCAAGAAGCTCTCTAGCGGCTGGTTCATCAGGCACAGGCTCATCAGGCTTAAGAAGTGACTCTCTGGTGGTTGGTTCATCAGGCGTAGGAAGCGGCTCCAAGGCTAGGTCCTCCAGCTTAGCTTGCAACTCATCAGTCGGCTCCTTCCTGGAGGCTGCTCCGTCTGCGTGGCTTGCGCCGCCAAACCCATCGGCAGCAGTAGCGCAATGACCACGCTACTTACGGTGGCGTGCAGTATGGCCTTGTACTCCTCCACAGCCGCCTCTACTCCAAGACACTCTCTGGCTCCAGCAAGTCATCCAGCTGTTACATAATCTGACTTTGTAGAGGATGAGGAAGAAGAAGTCACTATCGTCATAGCCCTTTTTCGCCTTGGACTATTGGGAGCATCGCTGGTGGAAGGTGTGCCAACCGCATCAATGGAAATGGTGCTAGCCTTCCTCTTGCGCTCTGAGACATCCGGCGGCGGTCTAATCTTCTGGACCGAAGAGGAGGTCCCTAACAAGCTTTCTTGGCTTCGCCTCTGGAAACCAAATGATCCCTTTTAAACTCTTCAGGGGATTTCCTCACTACCGTGAGCAGTGCCTCCACGACCTCCACCTCATCACTCTTGGGCATCCCTGTGAAAGTCTTAGGGACCTTGCCCCAATCCCTAAACAACGGCCATGAGTTACCGACATATACAAAGAAGTAGCGATCCTTCCAATTCTTCAACGAATCGTAGATAGCCTCGCTGACTGGAAGGTCTTTTCGCTGACTGGAAGGTCTTTGGAGGACAAAGAGATTCAGTACCCACTCTGGGTGAATCAAAACATCACCCTAACCACCTCCTTCGTTAGCATCCGTGAATGTTGGCGTAGGAAGATACATAATGTGCAGAGGAAGCGCACAGCATTGGCATGCAGTCGTGCAATGAAAACTTGGAGCGCTAAAAAAATGTCCAGCAACTCCTCTGGAATAGGGATGCAAAACCCACTCCTCAAGTGAGTCTCGTACACAGTGATGTAGCCCCTATGAGTAAAAGAGGCCCTGTCGCGCTCACTGGGTATCACAGGGACGATCTCATGTGGAATGTTGAACTCCACATACAGTTCTCTCACCTCACCAGGGGTAATCACAAAGGCAATCTCGACAATAGAAGGAGCCATGGAAATGAAGAGAAAAAGAGCAGCAAAGACTTAGAAAATTTTCAACATGGGAAAGTTGAACAGGCAGACTGGTTTTTGTAAAGGCACGCAATCGTTGGCAAAGCAATGCCTCGAAAAAGCACGCCTATTATGGTGGGCACATGTCGTAATCGGAAAGGGTGCAATCGAATTAGATCTCCTACAAAATTAATTACCGGGATCACAAATTCACTGCGTATTGACACGTGACAAAACTTTTCGTCTGACAGTCCAGCGTCATGATGGCGCGTTATTTTAATTTTCACAAGTTCTCCGAATTTTGATTAGAACGGTTAATGAATCCGGTCAACCCTACTCTTCATGCTCAGTTCTCCGAATTCTAGCAAGAACGGCCAACGAATTCGATCATCGCTTCTATTCCTACCAAGTTCTCCGGATTCTTACCAAAGCGGTCAATGAATCCGGTCAACGTTTCTTCCAGTTTACTTCTCTGGATTCTAGCAAGAAAGGTCAACGAATCCGATTAACGTTTCTATTCCTGCCGAGTTCTCCAAATTCTTACCAGAGCGGTCAATGAATCCGGTCAATGTTTCTTCCAGTTCAGTTCTCTAGATCTTGGTGTTACAATCAACAGCCACAAGCAACACGATTAGCATACCAAGTGCCATTGCCAGTTTCAAGCTTGATCAAGTAGGTTGCCCAACTAGAAACGTCCCATCATGAACATGCTGGAGGTCGGAGTCCTAGTCTACCAGCATGGGGATTAGTGATGGGGACACCAGTAACGGACTGACCCAAGAAGGAGGAAACTATCCAAATTCACAATGGCCCAATTCTGCTTGGACGGTCAACGCTTCTATTGACCAGATGAAGAGCATGTGGGCCAGCTGAGACCCAAGAGCAAGACGGCCCATTAAAGTCTAGAACGGTCAATGCTTTCATTGATCAAAGAGGTGGTCAATAGATCGGCTAGGGTTTAGGACGTGCACGACCCAAGCAGTAATTGGTCCACATGTCCATCTCAGAGTCACAACGGTCATTTGTCCTAATTTTCTGCCTCTCCAAGAAGGTAAGTTCCATTGTAACGGTCATCTCCAGAGTCAGTGCACATTCCGAGAGAAAGGTGCCAGAATCTGTGCGCTATCTGCTAAAAACTATAACAGTTACAAAATACAAAATGAATGAGATTAATTTCTTGGACCGTTACGGTCAGAAAAGTGCTCACGTTTGCGCCAAGGAATGCAACAACCCTTAGTAGAGCATGGACATCCAGTCCTTCTACGTAAGGAAGGCAATCCAAGGCTATGACTATAAAAGGTCATGAAAGCTCCCTTCAAAGACACACTCTCAAATACACACTAAAATACCCGCAAAAGGTCTTCAAGCAATCTCAAGCTCTCAGAAGTTCTTAATCTTTCTCGAGTCCTCTAGCGCTCTCTTTCTCGACTTCTAGTTCTCAACAAACTTTAGATTGGGAAGTTCTGCTACTCACGAACAACCACATAAGTCACTCATCCCACGAGTGCGCTCCCGCCTACACAAAATACTCATCAACATTCATGCTGCATCTGCTGCATTCACCTTCTCATTTCGAAAAGCCAATTACTAATTTGAACGTCGGAGTATTTTTGATAAAATTAAATTTTGCCGTCACCTAACCTCTTGTTTGAAATTGTGGTTTGCAGGACCCAAAGCTAAGAGAAGGAGATTGGAATCCGATGGACTATTCAATATGAATCTGCTCAAGTTTGGATTCAGGATGCATCAGTATTTATTTTAAAATTAATTCTTATTTAAATTATAAAAAAGATGGATAGTATGACTGTTAATAGTGTGTTAGAATATTTTTACATATTTGGGTTTCAAACACTTTTGCACGTATCTTTTAAATTTATTATCTTCCATCATAACAAAATTGTTCTTTAAGTGAATGATATATTCCGCCAATCCTTCCCAATTTAACTTTTAATCATACTGAAACCTCCAATCCCTATACCACCTAAAAATGTTTGTTCAATTTAAATGGATGATAATTATTGCATCTCATATTTTGTCATGTGTCACTTTA
>JAODPA010068868.1:0-10058 GCA_025585075.1 Nepenthes mirabilis | reverse complement strand
TAATTAATCTATAATTATCATGTTTTAGGATCGGAATCTCATATTCTCCTCCACTTAAAAAAATTTCATCCTCAAAATTAAACAGAGCTATATACCTCAAGAAAAGAAGTAGGGATATTCACTTCGAATCTCCTCTTCGCGCTCCTAGGTGGCCTCTTCTGGTGAATGATTTCTCCAAAGCACTTTCACCAAAAGAATGGTCTTAGAGCGCAACCTTTAATCCTTGCGATCCAAAATCTGTATCGGCTCCTCGACATGAGAAAAATTCTTATCAAGAGTCAAGGCTTTGTACTCAACCACGTGTGCAGGGTCGTGGACGTACATTCGAAGTATCGATATATGAAACATATCGTGTACATCCGCCATATTAGGTGGTAGAGCCAACCTGTAAGCTACCTCTCCGATCCTCTCCAGAATCTCAAAAGGACCAATGAACCGCGGCTTCAGTTTTCCTTTTGCTCCGAACCTGAATGTTCCCTTTGACGGTGAAACTCAGAAAAATAAAATCTCGTACCTCAAAACTCAATTCTTTCCTCCTCTGGTCTGCATAACTTTTCTGTCTACTTTGAACAGTTCTCAAATTATCATAAATCAATTTGATTTTTTTTACAGTTTTTGTCACAATTTCAAGACCTAAAATCCTTTTATCTTTAATCTCCTCCCAATGAATTGGTGGCCTACATTTTCTCCCATACAAAGCCTCAAATGGTGCCATGTCGATACTAACCTCATAATTATTATTGTATACAAACTCAGCCAGTGATAGATAACTATCCCAAGTCCCTTTCATTTTCAATACCAAGGCTCTCAACATATCCTCAAGAATTTGAATGGTGCGCTCCGATTGGCCATCAGTTTGGGGGTGGTACACAATACTAAACTTCAATTCTGTCCCCAACTCCTTATGCAAACTCTCCCAATCCCTTGATACAAAATGGGGATCCCTATCAGACATAATAGAGGCAAGAACTCCATAAAGCCTCACAATTTTATTCACATATAATTGGGCCAGTCTGTCATGAGAATATATCATCCTGATCGCTAAAAAGTTGGCTGATTTTGTCAGCCGATCAACTATAACCCAAATGGTATCATGATTCCTAGGAGTCCTCGACAGTCCTGATATAAAATTCATAGTAATATCTTCCCATTTTCCACTTGAGATCGGCATTGGTTGCAACAACCTAGAAGGCTTCATCCTTTTAGCCTTTAGTTGCTAACATACAAGGCATTTCTCTATATAAGCTATAATATCCTTTTTCATATTCCTCCACCAGAAAGTTTTCTTTAGATCCTGACACATTTTATTCGTCCCAGGGTGGATTGTATATCGAGACCTATAAGCTTCCTTTAAGATCTTTTCCTTTAATTTTCTATCGTTTGGTTCACATAATCAATCTCTGAACCTCGATACTCCATTAGTCCAAACATTAAAATTAAATCGAGAGTCCCTACTCAGATCACTTATAATATCCACAAGGAACGGATCATTCACTTGCTTCTCCTTAACTTCGCTAATTACATCTGGTTGGATCTGAAGATAAGACAGAGGCATCCTATCACCCTAAATATAACGTTAGATATCACACTGTTTCAGATAATCCAACATTTCCATCTACTTAACTTGCAACTGAGTCATATAACCCGATCGATGGCTCAATACATCTGCAATTACATTAGCCTTTCCTAGCTTATACTGTATTTCATAGTCATAATCCTTCAAGAAATCAAGCCACCTCCTTTACCTCATATTAAGTTCCTTTTGTGAAAATAGGTAGTTCAAACTTTTGTGATCAAGATACACAAGGAACTTTTCACCATACAAGTAATGTCTCTAAATTTTCAACGCAAACACAATAGCAGCAAGCTCCAGATCATGGGTAGGGTAACGCTTTTCATGCACCTTCAATTGCCTAAACCCATAAATCACTACCTTACCATGCTGCATCAATACATACCCTAAACCCGCCGTAGAGGCATCACAGTACACCTCAAAGCCTCTTGAACCCTCTGGAATAACCAATACCGGAGCGGTAGTTAAGCGATTCTTCAGCTCCTGAAAATTCTGATCACATTTTTCAGTCCACTCAAATTTAGCCTCCTTCAGTAATTGAGTCAGAGGCATAGCAATCTGTGATAAATTCACTACAAAATGCCTGTAATAACCTATCATGCCTAGAAAGCTCCTAACCTCAGTCACAGAAGTCAGCTTATTCCAATTTGTAATAGCCTCCACCTTCTTTGGATCCACAGAAATACTACCATCAGAAATTACATAACCCAAAAATATCACTTTTTCTAGTCAGAATTCACATTTACTTAGCCTAGCACACAATTTTTTCTCGCGGAGCACTTAAAGTACCATCTTTAAATGAGTCCCGTGTACCTCATAATCCTTTGAATATATCAGGATATCATCAATAAACACCACCATAAATTTATCTAGATACAACCTGAACACTCTATTCATCATATCCATAAAAGCAGTTGGAGCATTCGTAAGGCCAAAAGGCATAACAAGAAACTCATAGTGGCCATAATGCGTCTGAAAAGCAATCTTAGTCACATCCTCTGGCTTAATCCTCAACTGATAATAACCGGATCTCAGATTGATCTTTGAGAACACCCGATATCATTGTAATTGATCAAATAAATCATCAATACACGGCAAAGGATACTTATTCTTAATTGTGATTTTATTCGACTCACGATAGTCAACGCATATCCACAAAGACCTATCTTTTTTTCTTACAAACAGTATCAGTGCTCTCTAAAGAGATATAATCGGTCTGATAAAGTGCTTGTCTAATAGTTCCTACAATTGTAATTTCAACTCCTTCAATTCAATCGGAGTCATACGCTAAGGGGCCTTAGAAATCAAACTAACACTGAGAATAATAGCAATTTCAAACTCAATCTCCCGGTGTGGAAGCAATCCAGGTAAGTCCTCCAAAAATATATCTTCAAAATTACAAACAATTAGGATTTCCTTAGCCGGCACACTATGACTCCCAGTGGTGCAGGTATATGCCAGATAAGCTTTACACCCACTTTTTATCAAATGCTTAGTATGTAAAGCAGAAATTAACACAGGCACCTCCTTCTTCCTAATATCTTTAAATAAAAATGATTCTATCCTAGGAATATCAAAGCAAACCCTCTTCAGAAAACAATCAATACTGGCATGGTATTTAGCCAGTCAATCCATCCCCAAAATTATATCAAAATCACCCGTATTCAATAACACCAAATCCACAGTCAAACATTTTCCATTCACCTTAACCACACATCCAGGATATACAATATCAGTAATCACATGGGATCCAATGGGAGTTAACACAAATAATTCATAATCCAAAATATACGGGACAGATACAATGCAGCATACAAACCGTAGAGAAATAAAAGAGTTGGTTAACCCCAAATCAAACAACATAGATGCAGAAACTCCATAAATAGAAAGGGTACCTTTCACGATATTTGGGGATACCTCTGGATCTTGAATAGTCACTACAAAGGCTTTAGCAGAAATGGTAGTCTTCTTTCCTTCTAGCCTCGGAGGTAAGGGACAGTCTTTCACAATGTGGCCCTGCTGTCCACATCTAAAGCACACTCTTGATACTTTGCGATACACTTACCCCGGATGTTTTCTCCCACAGAAAGTGCACTCAGTGGCCGATACTCTAGAACCAGTCACTGACTGAGCCAGAATGATACTCTTCCCCTTATCAACTATCCTAACCTTCTTAGACGGTCTAGAAGATCCCACATTAGATCTAGTACTAAATCTTGCCCGGCTAGCAGTCTTCTTTGCGTCAAATCTCTCTATCTCTACTTCTTTTTCATAAATTACTGCTCTATCCAGAATTTCAGCGTAAGTTTGGAGTTTCAAGATTGACAGTGACTTCCTAATGTCATCCTGCAGCCTTTGTTGGAAGTTTTTTTCCTTTCTGAGCTCATCCTATACATAGAAGGGCACAGAACAGGATAACTCAATAAATCTGGCGTCACACTCTGTCATCATCATATTTCTTTGTCTCATCCTCATAAACTTCTGCTCCTTCTAATCTTGGAGGTTAGATGAAAAATATTTTTTCATAAAAGTATCCTCAAATATCTTCCACGTTATCTCGTCATCGGGCATGTCTAACGCCCTCTTTCTCATACTCCACTAGCTATCTGCTTCACCTTCTAGCTTATATACTACAAAGGTGACCTTTTTCCTAATCAGTACACCTAATCATAGTGAATATCTTCTTCATCCTCTTTAGTCACATATTCGCTTCTGCCGGAGCAGGCTTTCCTAGGAAATTCGGTGCTCGCTCCATTGTAAATCTGTCATACGTCATAGGAGCAAGAATTTGCTAGAGCTGGCTCGAGTGTAAGGACTGGAGCCATATGCCTTTACTCGAAAGATTCCACTACATTCGTCATTCTCTCCAACAAATCTACATACGCAACCTCCCGATCGTGGGGAGTATTGACACCACCGTGGTTTTTTCTTCTATTCCTTCTACTAGCCATCCTATGATCAAGGTAAACATAACATTATAACCTCAAGAAATCAGCTAAAAAAAGAAATATTCAATAACTTAATGAAATTTCAACATAGCCTAAGGACCAATTCCTAAAAGTCTTAGTTGCCTTATCTATCCTGACTTATTTCCATAGAAATTCAGTACAGAAATACAAACCTATGCTTCCACTTTTTAATCGATCAGTTCTTAAGGTATATCATTTCTCTGATACTAATTATAACAGAATGGGTTTTTTTATCCTCAGATAATTCCTTCAAGAACAGAAATAGGAACCTAAGCCCAATTAACTACTTAAAGTTCTAAGAAAAAATCGGACAGAGTTTTTCCTAAAATTGGGTTAGACAGGATTTACAAAACCTATTTATAACCTATAGATATATAGTATAACATCATAGACCCTATCCACAATAATCTCATGACAAATACAGGATCACAAACGCCATATAGCTCACTACAGTTTATAATTCACGTTTCTTATCCACTATACTAACAGTTCAGAAGTGAGATGTCATCCAAAACCTGTGTAGAACATTTAGAAAACATATAGCGGAAGCAAAACAATTAACCTGTAGAAGTATAGTTTCCTATTTCATCACATGCATCACATGCATTTCTATATACCGAATCCATATACATATAATCCGTATACAAAATTATATATTAAAGTCAGGTCTTTACAATTCAGTTGCCTCTTTTCTAGATCTTCTAAAACTCTTCAGATCCCCAAAAGTCTTCAGGTAAGCTTTAGCTCACTCCTCGTCCGGTACTAGCTTTACAATCTTATCTGGAGGAAAAAAATAGTAAAATAGTGAGCCTAAACCCAATAAGGTACATGCAGGCAGACAGTAAATTCTGTTATACAAAATAGTTATATGATCTTATCAAAATATGAAAGTATTCGGGGTCAGGATAGTGCAAGGAAACAGAGAAAGTATAAATTGATATTAAATTGAGTTTCGAAAATCAAAAGTCAGTAAAACATGCTTTTGTGTAGAACATAAGTGTAGGTGAACAGTTAACATAAAAATATTCTTTCATCGCGGTAGCAGAAAGTACATGAAAGTAGAGAAAACTTATTACAACAAAATTAAGTTTCGAAAACCATAAGTCAGTAAATATAATTCAGAAATCAGAAATTAGTACTAAATCTGTGAATTATAACGAAATCCTCTTTTCTATCAATATAGATCTGATCATTAGACCCTACTAGTAGAGGGGGCGAATAATCGAGAATAGATTGTGCTCACTCTATACAATCAAAGGCCAATGTCAGTCATCCCTTCTTGTGGGACATCCTATCTCGTGGGATTCGGTACAGTATTACTGGCTCGTATAGTATCTACCCTCTAAGTTAACACTCTGAGGAAAGATGGACCAGATATAACTCTATGGACAGAGTTATCATTGATTACCACCGTAACCTTCTAAGGTATGTTGGAGAATCTAACCTGACTATATATCAGTCCTGGGTCCTAATTAACAGTGTCAAAAATATTTTCCTTAACTTATAACAGTATAGTTCTCAAAAATCAATCAAAAACATTTCAGTTAACCCTTTAATTTTGCTTCAGAAGTCCACAGTGATTTATCAATATAAGTCCATGTAAAATTTTTAGAAACAGATTACATTAGGAGTTTTATCTTTTATACTACAGAAATTATGAGTAAAAGTAATCAAAACCCTTCATTTTCGTACCTAGGGTATAGCCAAATCTGTCGAATCATAAACAGACATTGAATACATGTGTTTTTTGAAATCAGAGGTATAATCGGTAGTATATACAAGTAAATTTAAAAGCTGACCAATTAAACGGGAGAAACAGATGTTATTTACAGTAAGTATGCAGAACCATATATTTGAAGTATAAATAAACTTTTAGAGATACAGAAAAGTAGTAAAAATATAAAATAGAGTCCGAGGTACACTTGCCTAAGCTCGCTCTACAGTTACCATGACTCGAATCGAGACTGGACGGTAGATTTTTCCCTTTTCTTTCTCTTCTCTCTCCTTCCTCTCTTCTCTCCTTCGTGTTCTATCAGCTACTGAACTAAGAACCCCCAACTTCCCTTTTAAATCATGAAGAAAGAAAAGATCACGTGTGGTCACACGTGATTGCGGCTCAAGCACCAATCGAGCGGTGCTCGAGCAATGGCTTGTGCAAAAGTATTGAGATTTTGCTTCGATAAAAATTTTTTCACATATTTAATCCTAATTATGATTTTCATTCATATAATTAATCCATAATTATCATATTTCAGGATCAGGATCTCCCAATTATTTTGATATTTATGGTCATATATACATATGTTATGATTATTATTAGATGTGTAGTAGTTTCTGCTATTTATTGATGGATGTAGGAGCTTCTGTAGGTATCCTTCATGTTTACAAATAGGTTCCTAGTTGGTATCCTTCTTGAACCAGTATCGTACTGTAGTTACGATGACGGTGCCACTCTTGTTTATTGTAGCATGTGGGTCCTATGAAACTTGTTGAGATGTTGTTATTGTTGTTGGATGAGTTGGAGTAGTTTTATATGAAATTTTGTTTATGTTAAGGTTATATATTCGATGTATAGGTTTTGTATGTTTTGGTCAACGTCCGTGTTACAGAGAAAATTCTGCCAGATTTTTGACAGAAAATACGGAACGTCACAACTACTGGGGGAAACAAGTGAATTGGAAAATTTCTAACAACTTTTTAGCAAAATGTGTCATACAGGATGCAAAATGTTGAGAAAAAAAGTGGATTCATCTATTTGGCCTTGTTTTCAACCATATGATCACTAATTACCTAACATGCTATGCTGTTGAAAATGAAACGAATCGGAGAACTCCCAATAACGTTTGTGCAACATGTGTTGTGCACAACCAAAAATTACTCAAAAAAAGAAATCATTTGTGTAACTTGTTTTCAATTATATGATTTCTTATAACCCAAGAAGCTATGAGTTGAAAAACAAGACAAATCGGAGAACTCTCGATAACTTTGGCGTAAAAGACATTATGCACAATGCAAAATTATATAAAAAAGTAAAGTCATCCATTCGGCTTTGTTTTAAATCACATGATCACTTATGACTTACGGTGCTTTGCGGTGGCAAATTAGACAAACTAGAGAAATCCAAATAATTTTTGTGCAAAACACATCATGCGAGATGAAAAATTGCCCAAAGAAGTGAAGTCATCCGTTTGATCTTATTTTCATTCACATGATCACCAATCACCCACAAGGTTACGCAGTGGAAAATGAGAAGAATCAAAGGACTCACCATAACTTTCAAGTAAAATGCATTGCCTTCGATGCAAATTTGTGTAAAGAAAGTAAACTCATTCATTTGGCCTTGTGTTCTAGCCACATGATCATTTATGACCCATGGGACTTTGCAGTTGAAAACTAGACGAATCGAAGAACTCTCAATAACATTTTCGCACAACGTGTTGTGCCAAATGCAAAATTGCCCAAGCAAGTGAATCCATCCAATTGGCTTTGTTTTAAACCACATTAACACTTATGACTTAATGGGCTTTTCTGTAGAAAACTAGACGAAACGAAAAACTCCTAATAACATATGTGCTAAATATGTCATGCATGATGCAAAATTGTGTAAAAAGTTAAGTTCATTGTTCAACCCAATTTTCAACCAGATATTCACATATGAATCACAAGGTTGTGCTGTAGAAAATGAGGCATGTCAAAGAACTTCCAAAAACTTACGAAAAAAATGTGCCAATCACGACACAAAATTGTCTAAAAAAGTGAATTTGTCCATTCAACCTTATTTTCAACCACATCTTCACTTAGAACCCAATAGGCTATGCAATTGAAAAACAGATGAATCGGAGGACTCCTGATAAATTGTGTAAACTAGTCATGCTCGATGCAAAATTAAGTCCTTTGTTTGGCATTGTCTTCGTTGAAATGGTTACTTAAGAGCCAAGGGACTCTGCAATAGAAGACAAAGCAAATCGGAGAACTCTTAAAAACTTTTCCAAAAATGCATCGTGCATTGCGCAAAATTTTTGAAAAAGTGAAATAATCCATTCAACCTTATTTTTAACCACATCATCACTTATAACCCATGGAGATGCGGTGGAAAACAAGATGAATTAGAGAACAACTGATAACTTTTGTGCAAAATGTGTCATGAACAATGCAAAATTGTACTAAAAAGTAAATCGTTCATTTGGGCTTGTTTTCAACCATGTGATCACTTATAACCCACAAGACTATGCTATTGAAAACAAGACTAATTGAAGGGCTCCATGTAATTTTTGCACAAAACACATCATGCATGATGCAAAATTGCGTTACAAAATTATACAAAAAAGTGAAGTCCTCCATTTGCTATGTTTGTAACCTAATAATCAACTTTGACCCAAGGATCTATATGGTGAAAAATGAGATAAATCATAGAACTTGCGATAATTTTTACAGAAAATGAATCGTCAAGACTAAAAATAGCATAAAAAAGTAAAGTTGTCCGTTTGACCTTGTCATCAACCACATGATCACTTATAACCCACGAGACTATATGATGGAGAATAAGAGGAATCAAAAAAATTATGATAACTTTCGCATAAAGCGCATCGTACTTAACCCAAAATTGCAGAAAAAATTCAAGTTGCCTACTCAGCCTTATTTCCAACCACATGAACACCTATGAGAAATGGGACTTTATGGTGAAAAACTAGACAAATCGAAGAACTTCTAATAATATTTGTGCAAAATGTATCATGCAAGACACAAAATTGCTTGACCAAAGTGAAGTCATCTGTTCAACTTTGTTTTCAACAATACAATTATAATCAAATGGGCCATGCCGTATAAAACTAGACAAATCAAACAACTCCCTATAACATATGCACAAAACATATGTCATGAATGATGCAAATTTCTATAAGAAAAAAGTTAAATCTTTGATTAACCTTGTTTTCAACTAAATGATCACTTATGACTTAAGAAACTATACTGTTGAAAACCAGGCAAATAGGAGAACTCCTAATCAATTTTGTACAAAATGCATCATGCACGACACAAAATTGTGTGAAAAAGTGCAGTCTTTTGTTTGGTATTGTTTTTAACTACATCATCATGTATAATCCATGGGGCTATTTGCCAAAAAAAATGATATATATAAGAGAAATTCTAAAAATTTTTGCGTAAAACCTATCAAGCACAACACAAAATTGTATAGAAAAGAAGTTGTCCGTTTCAACCATTTGTTCACTTGTGACCCACAAGGCTATGTGGTGGAAACCAGACAAATCATTATCAATTCAAAATATTAATGTTAAGCATATTAATTTATTACAATATCTGTCTTGATTTTGCTATATTCTCACACTTTTTTTACTTCGATATTCAATAAAAATAATTTTTTTGATTGGTTTGAGCAAATCCAATTTTATCTCGGGGTATTGGATCTTGATATAACATTATAATCGGAGCTCACTGCTATTACTAGGACAAGTAGTGAGGAGGAAGAATCCTATTTTAGGGTATGAAAAAAATTAAAT
>JAODPA010068867.1:0-10064 GCA_025585075.1 Nepenthes mirabilis | reverse complement strand
AGATAAAATATTAAATTAATTAGTATATTTAAATGATGACCAAAGGTTATCTTTACAATATTACTCTTCTAATAAAACAAAAAGAAAATTTGGACTGGACCTCTCCGCGTTATTGACCCATAATCTCGAAACGGAAAACTAGTTTTGGGCCTAAAAATTGCTAAGATGGAGGGAGGCCCAACCCCGTCAAGTCCAACTATCGATGACGCGGGCCCAGATTCTGCGTAAAACGGACGCAGGCCCATAACCCTATAAAAACCGTTTTTCGTCTTCAATCTTGTTTCATGTCCACAACGGTCGAGACCTCCGGCGATTCAGAGTCGACGAACAGTGGAAGTAAGAGGACTCGGAGCACAAGCCTGACGAAGATGTCGGTGGACGACCTATCGTGGTTTCTCTTTCCTTTGTCCTGGTAATTTCTTCCGGCGCTGGAAATAGTACTGAAAGTCGCTTAGAGACTTGAACTACTGACCGCTCCAATTGACGAAGCTCTCGGAATGTTATTGACTGAGGAAATTGGAGCTTTTGATTCTCCCCTTCTTTACCCTGATTGAGTCAGGTTCAAACCCTAATTTAAACTATAATGTCTTTCACATTGTTCTCCATTTGATTCTCTATTAGTCACTGACGACAACGTTTGTATCTGCCAATCGATCATCGTAACATGATTTATTATCCATTGCGGTGGGAAACAGTTGAAGGAGCATTCTTATCCATTGAGCTCTAGTTTTGGTTTAGTTTCTAAGTTAATGTCGTCTGATTCTGTTACAATGCTCGCTCGAAAGAATGAAAAATAAGAACACTTCTGCTTTGCTTGTATCAGTTTGAGAAAAATAAGAACACTTCTGCGTTGCTGGCAGTTTGAGTTCAGGATATTTTGTATTAATTAATTTTTGTCTGCCTCTAATGTTTGTGGCATTACGAGAATCTCTATCATCTTTTACGGCAGCCTCGATGAGCACATCAATATATTAGCTGACTGGTGGCTTTCTGGTGTCTGAAATCCGTAATTCTGTACCATTTGCGACTCGTGAGAGCAGCAATAAAAGTCTGTGTGTTTGGATGGAACATATCCTACTTACTTGTGCTTGGGAAGACAGAGTATTTACAATCATTTACCTTGCTTATCATCCTTAGACGTATCTGATGTGAACTGACTGTGAGTGCTTGAAAGTGCTGGCTAGAGCTGTGAATTTATCCGAATTGCCCAACAAAATTCCAGACTGTATTTCTTGATATATCCAACATTATTTGTGTTTCATTTTTTAAAAGTTACAGGATGGCTTTGCAGTGATTACTGGTACATGAAATCTGGAGGCAAGTTCACCTACATGTTCATATCTCCTCCTGGAGCATACAGGGTCTTTGCTTATTTGGCAGAAGGAAAACCATGAGAACACAAAATTCATTCATAGTAAAGGTAATAAATAAAGATCATATTGCATCATTGGACTGTGAGGTCTAAGAGTCTTGCATTAGGAACCAGCTAATAGTCAGATTGGAAAATCTTGAACCAGCTACTCCCTGTACTTGGGGCTTCACATCCTACTAATATGTATCGTAGCATTTCAAATAGATCACATTTATTTCTCAGTATCTTATTGTTATTCGGTGCTATTATGATTCTTTTTAATTTGAGCATCTAAAGTTATCATTTCTGGTTCACGCTTCATATTCCCTGTCACCTGCTTGGGTATTCTGAAACCCTAGTTCTTGTTGCAGATTGATAAAGGTCAATCTTACTCATGCATCAAGGGGGGATAAAAATAATATTTTTTCCCTTAATCTATTTGTTGAATTCTCAACTTCCAAGAGATTGAGCATCACCCTGCAAAGATGGATCTGAGTTTCACATTTTGACTTCTGAGCCGGCTTTGTGCCTAATAGGCTGATATTGTGGTTCCTGTTGAAATCACTGAACAAATCAAAGATGGTTCTGTTCAGTAGACGCAATGAGGATAGAGGTGCAAACTAGCCTAGGCATCAACATTCAATCAGTTGTATGAACTGTACGCCGATACTCATTTACTCACCATGTGTATGCGTGTGCACTTAGGGACAGATTACCTATTGCTGGTGGTTTCATAATGTTGCATCAGAACTTTGTTGTTTGAGAATACGAGATGGTTCTTTTGTGAAAGTGGCTATGAAAGACGTTTCAAGTTAATTTAAAGAGGTCCATTGCTTTGACCATTATGCAATGAGCTTGTTCAATAGGCCATTGATGACATAGAGTGTTTTTAGACAAAGCTAATTCCAATCATGCATAGGTTTGGGATTTGACATTGAGAAAGATGTTTTTTGTAACTTATCAGCTCCTCTGAAATTGATCTACTTGCCCCTGTGAGCTTGACAATGTTAAGGTATAGTTACAATGTTCTACTTTTTAACTTTAATATGTCAGAGGCATCTTTCATGCAGGTGTACTGTACACTGACAGTTGGTGTGCTTTCAACTGGAGACTAAGTTGTGGAGACAACAACCCAAAAATCTAGGTTGTACCTGAATATCATTGTTGATTACCTCAATGGCTTTGGCTTCAATGATTAGTTGCTTCTTTTTCTATTCTCTCCTTTATTACATAGAACCTTTGGATTGTTGGCATGACTTTCTCTCCTCCGAGGAGACGCATGGTGTGTGTAGGTGGCTGAGTACTTCAGTGTTTGTGTCATGTAGTATTAGACTTTATTTTATCTCCAGCTAAAGACATCAGATAAAATTGGCTTTTGAATATTTTAGTAAACCAAAAGCAAAAGCAGGAAGTATTTACCTTATACGTGATACTTGTCAAACAACTCTAAGTACATATTGCGAAATTGGCATAATTGACCCTGTATTTTGAATTTACTCAATATTTATATGGCTTCTTGCAAATATTCCAATCCAATGCACACCAAATTCTTAGATTTGCAAGTATAATAACCATATGTCTTTTATCTTTGAATAGGCATCCCAATATTCTATTTTCGGCAGTTACAAGTGCCAGGATGTTTCCATTGCAGCTTCACCTTCCAAGTGTGTCAAAGCAGGTAACTTTTGGCCAAGCTTTGGTTGTGTTTGTTAGGTGGGTTGCTCCTCAGGGTGCTTTTACGTTTAGCTTCAAGGTGGATATAATTGCTTTTGGAGGCAGGCCATACTGCATTTTTTAATTCCATGTAGCTTACCTGAGTCTATATGGTGATTCGCTTGTAATTTTGCAGTCTCCTTTATGTCATTTTTATTATTCAATTCATGATTAGAGCTTTGTTCTCATGGAAGAAAATGTACATCAACATCAGTTTGTTCTTATGCCTCCTTCCTTTTATTGTCATTCATGGGAGCAATTGCTCCCCATTTTTTTATGCTTAAAAAAATAATTAAAGGGGTAATAAAGTGGGGTGTGTGTTGGGGGGGGGGGGTATGTGTGTGTATGATTGGCTTGTAGAACACACTATTTTTAACAGAAACATGGTGAACTGATCTTCGGGTGCTGCTTCTGCATCACCTGCCACTTTCCTGTGTCTGGGATATTCCTCCTTATGTTCATCAGAATCCATGAATTTTTCTAATGAGAATTTTTGCTTTAATCTGAATCCTTTAGGATTTGGTTGTAAAAATTGATATAGCTCAGCTCTTTTGTAGATAAGGGAATCCCACTGTGCTATGCTACTGGTAGCTGCAATGCCATAGTACTTCAAGATTATTGACCTTTGCATTGCCGGGACGATGAAAGAGTACTTTAGAAAATCATGTGTGATGCTTTTGTCGAAGCCAATGCTTGAAAAGAGAGGAAAAGTGTATTTCAGCATGGTACAAGCACTGTCACAATTTGTAACCTTTGACTTTGTTGTAAGATTAATATTCAGCAGGCGAATGGTACATTCAATGATGATGGGCTTGATGCCTGCATCTACCATTTGAAATTGATTGTAAACCTGTACAAAAGAGAATCAACTGAAACTATACAAATTTGTGCCTTCTTTGAGTGGAGATCCATGCTGCGATTTTCGATAATTTTGTGTTGTCATGATACCCATTTCAGGTTTGCTTGAAACGAGGGAATCCTTTGACATTTGCAGATATGACTCTAAAAGCTAACAAAGAATTTGCCTTTGGTTTAGCTGAAACTGGAAATCTCTGGAGCCGTTTATTTATTTATTTATTTATTGGGATATATATGTATTGAACTTTACAGGGAATAGATGGCAAACTAGGTGATTTCACTAACATTGAAAAGGGATATATATGTATCTGAATTGAATAGTCCTGTTGATCATTAATAGCTTGATGGGTGCCAAGGGAAATATTGATTCTTTATTATATGCATTAGGCGTCATAACATTGCTGGATGATTCCACTTTCTCATGATTAAGTAGGGCATCCATTCTTATTTATAAGCATTAAATGTCATAACATTGCTGCAAAATTCCACTTTCTCATGATTAAGTAGGGCATCTCACCCAATTGTAAGATGAATGCATGGCTTGATGAATGCATGGAATAATTCAGCCATGTGCTATTTTTTATGCTTGGTTTTTTTTTTAGTCGATAGCTTTTGCCATTAGAATTGTTCATAGAGAGTCTAAATGAAATACATAGGAATTCATTGAAAGTATCTTCTGAAATGCAACAAAAATGCATGTTTATTTGGTGAAATGATCTAACTTTTCCTTCTTATATTGTTGACAATGCTCTCATGATTTATCAACAACTATAAACTGACAAGACATTCATTGATTGGAAATTAGAGGGATGAGGGAGGAGGAAGCCCCCGGAGGAATGATGAGATCATGGTCAATGCTCGCTCAGGTTGGTAACTCGGAACTAAATGTCCTGCTCCTCTTACTGTAACTAATTCCAATCCTTCGTAACCCACCACATATCCTCCAACCTGCATCCAGAGACACCAAGTTACATAATCAAGTTTATTTTTTAAAGAATTACGAAGTTACCATTGCAAGGAATTCACTTTGACATCTGACCATCTTTCCATCGCTGAGCCATCGACACTATTTTTAACAGAAACATGGTGAACTGATCTTCGGTTGCTGCTTCTGCATCACCTGCCACTTTCCTGTGTCTGGGATATTCCTCCTTATGTTCATCAGAATCCATGAATTTTTCTAATGAGAATTTTTGCTTTAATCTAAATCCTTTAGGATTTGATTGTAAAAATTGATATAGCTCAGCTCTTTTGTAGATAAGGGAATCCCACTGTGCTATGCTACTGGTAGCTGCAATGCCATAGTACTTCATGATTACTGACCTTTGCATTGCTGGGACGATGAAAGAGTACTTGAGAAAATCACGTGTGATGCTTTTGTCGAAGCCAATGCTTGAAAAGAGAGGAAAAGTTGTATTTCAGCATGGTACAAGCACTGTCACAATTTGTAACCTTTGACTTTGTTGTAAGATTAATATTCAGGAGGCGAACAGTACATTCAATGATGCTGGCCCTTGATGCCTGCATATACCATTTGAAATCGATTGTAAACTTGTACAAAAGAGAATCAACTGAAACTATACAAATTTGTGCCTTCTTTGGGTGGAGATCCATGCTGCGATTTTTGATAATTTTGTGTTGTCATGATACCCATTTCAGGTTTGCTTGAAACGAGGGAATCCTTTGACATTTGCAGATATTACTCTAAAAGCTAACAAAGAATTGGCCTTTGGTTTAGCTGAAACTGGAAATCTCTGGAGCTGTTTATTTATTTATTTATTTATTGGGTAACATTGTTTGATCTGTTTGCATCTCTTTGTGATTCCTTCTATTCATCATCTTTCTGGATGGACAAACCCTGACCTCCTCAGGTTGCCGATATTCCTGCTCTATCTGTCTCTTTCTCTGGCCTTTCTTCTTTGTTTTGTTTTTGCCTTTACCCTACTGCTTCGCATTCTGTAAATATACATTGTGAAACTTTACATTTGGTTTTTGGAAGGGATTATTGGAGAAATAGCCGTTGTGTTGTTAGGTTTGTGCAAATGAAATGGCTGGTCCTGCCATAATTGATTGTGATGGAGGCTGCTGCAAACCTACCATCTACCGTGGCAGCTGGTGCTGACATTGGGAGGCAACCACCAAGGGTGATGTTGTTGCTATTCTCATTTTAAAATGAACAAAACAAGGCATATCTATTCCACTGGACTAGTAATGCAATAGCTATTCTCTTGAACTAAACATCATGTAAAATCTCAATATATGCTTGAGTTGAGCACTCTGCATTCATGCCTCTGGTTTATTGAGAGTTTATGCATGTTGTGCAGCCGAAGACAGATCAAGTGCGACCACAATTCCATGGCGTGATTGTTTAGTGGAAGCTGAATGATGGATCAGGAATTCCAGGGCAGTAGTTGGGTTCTTCCTTTCAGATGTTTACTTGTTTGGGTATTTGGTTTGAATATCTTCCTGTGTCACAGATTCCAATTAGAACGTTTTGAAAATGTTCTCCTGGGGAAGTGATAACTCTGGAAAAACCTTGAGTAATATAGTTAATGGATCATAACATTCACCTGTAGTTAATTTCAATTTCATTGCAGAAAAAACTGGTTGGCAGCTGAGCAGCAGGTTTCCGTGTATGAATTCTGCAACTGCCTTGTTGGAATTGGCAGCCACAAGAAACATCTCAGTTGTCACAATCTCAGATACAATCAATACTCCTGTGAACAAATATCCATCATTAGATTATATGGCTTTCCTACACAAGGAAACACACCTACAGGAATGACTGTTGCCAGCTCCAAGATTCTGTGTTTAAAGTTGCTATTCTTAGTCAGTTGTACCGTTGTATCAGGAGCTGGCTGGGCCTGACCAGAGCTCAATACCTTTAATTTGCTTCACTTATTCAAATTGGATTTTGGTCATCCACAAGCTTTTGGGCTTGCTTCAGGTTCCAAAGATGCGTGACAGCGATAAAGTTAAAAAAGGGAGTATTTGGCGCTGCTTTTCTACTTGAATTTTCGGCTAATAAGGGGATTCAACCTTGTTTCAAACTGCAACATGATTTGAGAATTTATTCTAGTTTGTTTATAGTCTGTTTATAAGCATGTTTTTCAATCCTTACTTTGCAAGATTTCCTGTATGGTTGATTAAGAAATATAGTAACTTCACAGAGTTAATTGTGATTTTTTAGGGAAAAATGCAATTTTTCTAAGGATTGCAGACTTCTGTTATCTCAAGTTTCCCCTTTTTCTCCACGCTGTCTTGCTTATCATAATTCATGAAAGATTTTTTCTATTGATTCTTTCTTTTAGTATATTTCATTTACTTGAAAGTAATAGGCACTATCTTTTGTGTTATATTTTTGGGGGGGTGCATCAATGTGCCATCTTGAGTGGTTGGTTTGATTGTTATTCAAGCCTCCAGATATCACTCTGGTTCTGTTATAGTTTTTCTTTGTGCTTAAAATTCCCAAAGCAATGAAACTTCAACATGTTTTTTTTCCCCACTTGAGTTTTGTATTGGTGCGTACAACTCTAATATTTCTGGTAAGAAAAACCAATCACCAATCTTCTTCCATAACCACCAAAATAAAAAAGATACAAATTTGTAGGCCACAGGACACAAGCAGCAGAAAGCTTTCTTGGTTCCTATTTTTATTTGTCAGATCATTTGCTATTTTATCTGTGAAACATGATTTTGATCCTGTAGCTTGGCTTTGTTACTGCTCATCCAATGAATTTAAGGTTACTCTTAGAGTCTTAGTTTTACTTGCTTGTTAGCAAGTACTTATGTCGTGATTTAAATATCAAAATGTGTGGATAGTTAATAGGGTGTGGTAGAAGCAGAATTAGAAGGAAAATATGGTAGAAGTAGAACCTATGATCTTATTGGTCCTGTTCACCATGGGCCATTGTACTCTTCCCATCCAGCATGCTTATGGATGCTAATTGTAAGGTTCACAGCCAAGATCAGTGAAAAGAACGAGAATGGAAAGAGAGAAGAAACTTAGAAAACTAGAAAAAAAAAAAAAATCCCCAATTTGAGAAGAAAAGGATCTCTTAAGGAAAATTTTACTTCATAAGTAACATTCCTTTTCTCAGTGACTTTTTTATTTTATTTTGTTTTATTTTCAATGGTTGTTAACAAAGTCCTCTTCTGTAAAGCACATTGCCTTCAAGGTGGGGGTATTTTACCTTTAGAGAGTGAAGTGGTTCCCAAGCATTGTTTTCTTTAGAGGTTCCAGTCCATTTCATTAGCACTTCCTCAACCCTTCTCTTCCCAAACCTCTAAAATTTTCTTCCCATCACTTTCTTTGGCTCCAGTAGGAGCTCGCCACCAGTGTCTATGGGTGGCAAGGAGGGCATTACTTCGATCTTGCTTCTATTTCCTTTTTCAAGACAGACGTATGAAAAATGAGATGAATCCTTACTGATGGAGGAAGAGTTAGCCAGCAAGCTACACTACCTACTTTTTCAAGGACTTTATATGGGTCAAAGTATCTGGGTACTAGATTTAAGTTTTTTTGAAAAGAAACTGACTTTTGCCCATATGAAGCCGACTTGGAACTCTCTCTCCTATCTGTGATTGTCGTATTGAGTTTTCATATGGGCTTGGGCCTTCACTAGATTTTCCTTGGGTAATGACAAGGTCTGATTCATCAATTCGAATTCTTCCTCTACCACTTCATTAGTGGTAGTCTTCTTAACAAATCTAGCCATTTTGGGTGATGGAATCCCATAAACTATCTCAAAGGGAGTAATCACTATAGAAGAATGTTGACTCATAGTATACTACCACTCGGCCATTGTGAGCCATTTGGACCACGTTTTTGGCTTATCTCCCACGTGGCATCTTAGATATTGCTCGAAGCATTTATTTACAATTTTGATCTGTCTATCTGATTGAGGGTGATACGCCGAACTATATTGTAGTGTTGCCTCCTGTAGCCTAAATAGCTCCTTCCAAAAATGAGCTAGTAAATATGGTATCTTGGTCACTAATTATGGATCAAGGGAGTTTGTGTAATTTAACCACGTGGTCCAGGAAGAGTTAAGCAACCTGAGGCGCTGTGTTAGGGTAAGTGAGAGGGATAAAATGAGCATACTTAATCAAACCAGTATGATCTTATAATGCTGACAAGAGACAATATCTATAAAATCCACAGTAAGTTCTGACCAAGGAATCTCATGTATCAGTAAGGGTTGGAGTAGTCCATAGGGTGTTTTTGGGGGTTAAATTTCGTGGCTTTTGGTTTTTTGAAGTCTAGTGAAGCTAGAATATTGATTCCTTTGGGGTTATCTCCCTCAAATTGTGGAAAATCGATTTTAACATTCCGATAGACATTGATTCACTGTGGCTCCTCTCGCTCCCCTTGATGGGGAAGGTTCTGAGCTAGGGATAGAGTTGTAAGACAGGTTATCGGCAGCCTTTGGTAAAGATAGAACAAATGCTGCATCTGCTCCGTCAGTCCATTGATGCTTTGCTCTAGCTACACTATGTGCTAGTTATTGCTTTGCTCTAGATTGTCTAGCTGTTCATTTCCTATTGTTACTGCCTCAATTAATTGGTTCATGTGAGTACCCTCTGCCATTCTTCATCTTTGATACCAAAGTGTAAGGTTCACAGCCAAGATCATAGAAAAGAATGAGAATGGTAAGATGGAAGAAACTTAAAAAACTTAAAAGAAATGAATAAAGTTTCCAATTTGAGAAGGGAAGGATCTTCAAAGGAAAATTCTGTTTCGTAGTTAACATTCTTCTTCTTGATAACTTCTTTATTATATTTTATTTTCAATGGTCGTTAACACTAACATATATAGTAATAGATATAATGGAAGTTTAAGGCATTCAAACTAGATGCCTAACGATATTGGCAAATTGCATTCTGTAATTATTGAGATTATGCATTTCTCTCTTTTATTAACATTGTTTTTTCCACAATTATACTGGGATTTTAACTGATAAGATAATGGGCCACCACTTGTTGGGATTTGACTAAAATACACACAACTTGTCGTAGTAGAACAAAGCTAGAACTCTCTATCAAACGTCAACCACTAAATTTGTGAGTATAAGAAATATAATAATGCACAATGTTTTTAATATGAAAAATCCTTTTTTATAAAGAAAAAAATTATGGGATA